>JAULBR010043498.1:0-14969 GCA_032355825.1 Melanodrymia aurantiaca
ACAGCAAGGGGTCTTTTATGTGCACTATCCCATAGACAGGATAGCACACACCACAGAATTTGATAAACCAGTTGTGTACCACTGGCTCCAACCAGTAATACATCAGTAGTAGACTCTGGTCAGTGTAAGTGGTGGTACACTTACTACCCATAGAGTCTTGTGAAAAACTCATTCTAAGTTGGAGTCGGTACTGGGATTAAAAAAAATACCATATTCCACAAATGGAAATCGAACCCAGTACCTACCAGTGTTAAGCCCGATGCATTAACCACTGTGCTACGAACGCCGGTGGAAAAGACTTCGTTTTCTTGTATTATTAACCAATTTGGTACTAAAACGCTTTACAGATCATTCACACGGTGTTAGAATTTAATCATACATCCTATCACTGCTGGACTTCGATAATATTATAAGTCAACAAAGGAATGTACGACTTTGCATGTATAATTACGTCAGAAATAAAGAGGATGCTTTTACACTGTCAGATTAGCGCGGCATATGACTTTCGCCTCTGAAATAACGCTGTCAGACAGGGATAGAAAATGGTGATTTATTGTTTTTAAACACGTCAATGTCAATTGAGAAGATGACACCAATTATTGACAAAATTGCTCTCCCTAACAGCCCTGGTTACTTCCTCAATTAGTACCTCTCTTGACTATGGTGTGTAAACCAAAGCCGCAATTACTGGGCGTGAAATTAATGACCCTTTGGAGCATTCTGTCTTCCTAGTTCTGATGGATAGGCCTTAATTTCTCTGCAAACAGCAAAAAGCCATGATGATAAATGCACTCTTCACGTTATATCCAAAAAGCACCTCTATGTATACTAATTCTATGTGTTCAGGGCTGATAACCGGCAATACACTGGGACGTCTTCGCGGAGGAAACTGTGCACGGCGATGGATTTTACGCACAGATTTACATAAGAGGGCCGAAGAGCCGAAATCAATTAGAATGAGGAATGTGATGAAGAAGACTCAGCTGCAATTAGACAGCCAATCAGTGCACAATTCTTCTTTGTATCATCATCTCTCTCTCTTTGTGTGATAAGCTCGTAATTATGATCGCAAAATTTGCTATATAAAGGATCTGCTATATAAAGGATCTGCTAAAAATCTCTGCAGGTTATTATTATATATGTTATTATTATATGTTATATAGTTCATAGACAATAGGCCAAAGTAAATTTTTCAAATATAAAGATAGTTTTTTTGGTGCAATATATTATCATTACATGTTATATAGTTCATAGACAACAGCCCAAAGTAATTTTTTTAAATATAAAGATAAAGTTTGTTTGTTTAACGAAACCACTGGAACATAAAATATATAATTATGTTGACACATGGTCTCAGAAGAAAACCAACAGAGTTCGAATAGTACTGTTGTCTGCAAGCACAACAGAGCGGAAATGCTTCTTACCAAAATCATTAACTGATCCCCTTTAATAAACGTTATCACAAATATGCTGGTTCTGCAAAAATAATTAAATGGACTAAATCACAGCCTGTCAAGTACATGTAGTTCTATTTTAATATTCAGTGCATAATTTATTAAACAATAATTTCCATACAAATACAATTCCAGGCTTATAAACGTAATCTTCATAGCTAGTACGTATAAGCCAACTTTAAATGAAAACGGGTGGCAGACGAAGGAACAAACTCGTGAGTAATCTGAAGGAAGTGCATACAAAACAGATGCATAATCAGTTTGACCAATTCAATTGTAATAACTTAGCAAACAGAACAGAATAAAGAAAAAACACTGTACAATTAGATACCACAAATATCTAGGGACAATATTGCTGTTCCTGCCAGGTTTTTTCTCTCCTGTCCCTGCCCACCACTTGCCTCTCTAAGTCCCTGAAATCTGTTCTGTAACACCATACGGCAACGAAGAAGACATTTTTTTAGCCAATGGAAATCTGAGGTCATATTAGTACATACATTGACGATTTAACACTCAGAACTCTGATAAAAAAATCTTGCAAAAATAACATTAAATATACACTGTTTTAGTGTACAACTGGTTGAAATTATGTATTTTATTCTTAAAATAATTAGTTTCACTGGTTTGATGAGAACCTAATTTTAATCGGTTAACATGGATTCGACATTGGGAAGACTGCAAACTGTCCAAGTTTAGGATCGGGCATAAGATTAAGAGAATTCAACTCCGCCTACGCAAGAGTATAAGGATTTTATCTGAATGTAAAATAACCAACAGAATTCAAGTACTTTACATGAAGCCGAGATAATGACATTTATGCATGGTCCCTTAGTTCCCCACAATCAGAAAGTAACTCACAATTTAACTCACAATTTGACTAATATTTTCATCCATTCAAACAGCAAAAGTGCATTATTCCGTTACAATTAGATTTATTCCCATTACTTTCTCTTTACTGATTACATTGAAAACACACAAAAAACCATCTATGGTCTTATCTATAGCTGGAATCCACTACTCCTTAATTCACGAAAACCGAATTAAACAGACGGCCGGGGAAACAGTGACCAATGTAACAGAGGACATTAAAAAGAGATAATAACGGAGCTGTCAGCGTTGAAAAAGAACAGGACAGTCAATTTGCTATGAATATTGTAAGTGGGCCCTCGGTTGCACATAATAGACCATTTTGGTGACACCGAGTCAAACGATGGCTGCCATTATTTGGAGGCCGGCCGGAGAGAAACTGCGATTAGGCCCGAGTAATTCATAATACGACTAGGGATCTGTCGGCTTTTGTTAACCTAACAATGTGTTACAATTCACATGTGCTCCTATTACACGCTGGCTCGCACTGTCCAACGTTGAGCGGCAGCGTTTAACGGCACGTGCAAATTAATATGGGCATTTCGAAAATCTTTATTTAATTTTTTTTTTATCAAGAAAGGAATTAAATATTTGAACTTGTATCCGGCTAGGCACTGCGTGCGGGAGGGTGTGTTTCGGTTTGCAGTTGTTGGCAAACATGGACTAATAGCTAAAATTAATCTAATTTTTACATGACTGTACCTAACATAATAATGGAGTTTTTATCCCATCATTTTTCTAATATGACATGGGTACAGGACTTTGTATATCTAAAGAATTAGAGTATTAATAAAAAGAAGACAATGGCATGTGTACTGGTTAACAAAGGCTGTGGTATGTATTGTCCTATCTGCAGAAGAGTGCATATAAAATATCCCTTGCTGCTTAGTAATAAGCAGCAGTTTTTCTTTCTCATACATTAACTTCTGTCCAAGACAAACATGCTTGAATTTTAATTGGATATGCATACGTAAAAATGTTATGACTAATTATAACTCTGCTACTTTAAAAAAAATGTACTCATGTTTTTTTTTGTCCAAGATATTTTTTTAATCTTTTATCAAATATTTTATATCATATATAACATAATATTGTATTCTCCTAGTCTTAACCGACCCCTACCCATCTAGTTCAGAATTCTATCAAATGAACTTCATCTTGTATCTCCATTAAGGATCCAGAACTAAAACTGTTCTCAAGCAAATTAAGTCGAAATTAAGGTATCGCTGATTCGACATCAATCCCTCATCCAATTTGTCATCAAAGGTAGCAATGTCCATTACCCATCAGAGCAGAGCTTACCCACGACGCTGTCAAAACAAGCAGCCAGTCGGGATTCCAATATTACAATCAACGGCCATATCAAAATCAGTATGCAGAACTGAAAGCCTATCTGTGAAAAATTGCTTTTCAATATTGAATAAAGTAGAGGATGAGAGAAAATTGGGTTTCACTGATTGTGTCACCTCGCTGTAATGGGTTTGGACTCTTTGCAAATCCTGTTGCGTCAAATGCTGAGAAGTCAATTTACTGGGTGTATGACTGGGCATTCTAATACGGTGATAACAGCTAGAATTTTACACATTTTTTCGCGGAGAAGTCACAGTTGGCAATTTCGTGAAGAACCTTTGTCTATCTACGGAGCTTGCTCTTGCTGTTAAGTCGTACTTTACGTCAATGAGATTTTTGTTTTTTTTCATCGTCAAAAAGACAAGTCACTTGATGGAGAAGCGACTTTATAAATACATTTGAGGAGATTAAAAGAGAGGAAAAACACTATCTTGGGAGCTTGGTTGTCTAATTATGTTTGTACATGAGGGAAAGAGGTCCAGGTTGGATGTGACGGAACTGACTGGAATGGTAAACCGGCAATAGTAACTGGGGATCATCTCATGTGGTGTTTTAAATTGAATTCTATACCGCAACAAGAGTCCATCTTGTTTTACTTGGGAGTAGGACGTAGCACAGTGCTAGAGTGTCCGCCCTGAGGCTTGATGGGTCGAAGGATCAATCCACCTCAGGGGATCTGCTGAGTTATTGTCCATTCCAACCAGTGATTTGCGATTGGTGTATCAAAGGCCACGGTTTGTGCTATTCTGCCTGTAGGAAAGTGCACATAAAAGATCCCTCTCTGTATGTCGTGGCAGTGGCTTTCCTCTTTAACAAAGTGTGGAAATAACCATTTGTTTGAAATCCAATAACGACTGATTAATAATTCATGTGTTTCAGAGATATGGGTAAACAATCAAACTTTATCTATATCTTGTTTTATTCATAATTTCTAAATAAAAAGTGCAGTTAAAGAGAAACTCATCACAGTGTCTTGGAAACAGTAGTGAATTTCTTCTGTAGTCAATGTATTGAAATGAACATATTATATACATCCAATAGCAGATGATTAATTATTCAATGCTGATGTCGGTAAATAAACCAACTTTATCATTAAGAAATTAACCACCCAACCTGAAGTCAAATACCTATAACTTACTGATGATATTCATGTCATTAACCCATTTGATGTGATAGTGTATTAACCAGTGTCATAAACAGTGTCATGAAAATTATTATTATCAATGTTATATTTGTTTACAAGCCAACATCTGCAACTGAATGCAACCGTAGTGAAAATGTGGTTAAACTGCATTTATGACAAACGTGATGAAGTCATAATAGATATGAAAGTCACTTTAGAAATGCACTTCAATCTGTGATTTATTAATATAGAGTTAAAATGTTATTTTTAGAAGTGTTATACAATAAACAGAATTAGAATTAGCAACTCATGTTTTTTTAATATGGAAAAATCAACCTCGTCTAGTTAATCAGTTATTTATCTTGGCTAAGCCTTGAGAAAAACCAATTAACCCAGACTACATGTAGGTTTATATCAGATCTTCCATATTAAAGTTTGTTTGTTTAACGACATCACTGGAACACACTGATTATTAACCAGCAGTTATTGGATGTCAAATGCAGTTATATCGACACTTGGTCACCAACGAAACCTGCTGCTGCCACATTGGCTATGCTTCTTCAAATAACAGCAAGGGATCTTTAATGTGCACTTCCCAGACATATTAAAATTAAAATAACACATCATTTGATGCACCAGTTGTGGATCACTGGTTGGAACGGGAAATAACCCAAGAGGTCCACTGAGGGGGATTGATCCATTGACCTATCGAATCTCAGGTGGATCCACCTGCACCGAGGTACAATGTACATGTACGCCTATCTCCTATCTTCCCTATTAAAAAACCACTCATGACGAATCCTCTATGTATCTAATATCTAGGTGTCAGGCCAGACCCCAGGAATTTTTTAAAGCACTTAAATTTTCAAAATTGAGCAATAATATTAATGTTTTATGTAAATTCCATGAGTAAAAATTTGATAGATTGGGCTTTATGTATTGTACAGGTACAAAACAACTGTTACAAAGCAATTATAATTAATCAAAATTGCTTACAATTCCCTTAAAATAAATCAAAGCGGCCCCTTACCTTATGGCTCTGGGAAAACCTCTGGGTGTCTTAAATTCTGAGTACTAAATCTTGTAATAACCGACATATTTCAAGTGCACACAGAATATTTTATTGCAACTAAAATACTGCCTAATATAATTATAACACATATTATGTAATGTACGGTATTGCAGCATTTCTTAAATTCCACAAAAATAATATGGTTGTGCATTGATATGGATGCTAAGTAAATGACAAAATATTAAAGACAACATTCCTCATGAATAAAACCTACATATTTGGTTACTTAGCAGGACCACTCTAAGATATTTTACTTATTCATATATATTAAGTAGAAAAGCAGCACCAATCTGATTATCAAATGTCAAAAGTTCAGCAACATTTCTGGATACTTTTAAAATGGAGAAAATATATTCCTCTGGGAATTAATAATTCAATAATTTAAAATATTTTATCTATCCAATTTCATCCATTTACATTTTAAATTACCTATCTTACTTATCTTCAGTAATGAAGATAAAAAGTCCAACCTATCAGCCTCTGACGTTTCATGAATAATTAACAGTCGCTAATAACGAGCATAAATGAAATATATTGAACTGCAGTCTTATTGTAAGATCATTTTACAGTCGATAAGTCTAATAAATAAGAGATAGGATGACAAACTCTTTCAAAAATTTATTCAACAGCTAACAATTCTTATAGCTACCTAGACATAGCTTTGATAGATCACAATAAATTATTAACCTGCGTGAAATTCTTAAGTAGAAAACTTCTCCGACAACATTTCAACAGGCAACTTTAATAAGCAGATATTTCAATAATTTCTGAACTATTTTAGTACTCCGCGAACAGTTTAAGAAATGACCTTTTCAAAAGATAAAACTCTACATTAGGTTGCTGTAAAACACAGACAGGTAAAGATAAATTAACGAAACCTCTGGAAAAACATTGATCATTAATCAGCGGTTATTGGATGTCAAACGTATAGATTGACACTTGGTCACAGAGAAAACTTAGTGCTGCCACATAGGCTACTCCTACTGAACAACAGCAAGGGATCTTAGAATGTCTGTCTGTGGCGGGATGGATCGAGGGATCGATCCTCCACAGCACGAAACATTTTATGGGCTATTTTCCGTTCCAGCCAGTGATAGACGACTGGTTTATCAAATTTCGTGGAGTGTGTTATCTTGTCTATGGCATAGTGCACATAAATGAATGATTTCAAGTTTAAAGTCGCTTCAGAATTATTTCACCTATATGCGATAGTGCACATAAAAGACCCCTTGCTATTTTTCGGAAGGGCAGCCCAGGTAGTGTGGACAGCGGGTTTCCTCTGAGACCATGTGTCAATATAACCATGTGTCTGACGTCCAATAACCGCTGATTTATAATCGATGTGTTCCAGTGGCGTCGTTAAACAAACAAACAAATATTATCTTTTTCCAGACAGGATATGGTATCATATCACGATAAGTGTCACATGATACAATACATTGATTCAGGACAGCTGTATCATGATGCATACAATACATACATATTTGAATAAGTTTGCATAAAAAAAAAACATAACATAAAAATGTATCAACTTGCTAGTTGGTAACAGAAACATACCTGGCTTTGATCCAAAAATTACAGCAAGATGGGGCAGGGCTTGTGGGGGATGGGGATGCACATCATAATTTTCAATAATTTGTTATGTTAAGAAGAAGAAAAAAAAAGGAAAATTTAGAATTTTCGTTTTTAATACGTGAAAAAATAAATTTGTTCAGGGAAGGAAAATCGACCCCCGTGGATTTTCACCTGCATACTGAACTATTCAGTAACTCGGTCAGTGACATGTCATCACTTTTTATTCAGGTCATCATGTTGCATAAACTATAGAGCTAAACATTTCACCTGGGAATGAAAGTTTAATTATTTATGAATAATATGTAAGTATCGTGATATGCATTGTATCACAACACCCCGTTTTGGTATACACGTTAACTCATGATTCATAAAAACAAGTTCACAGATGCACAAAATAGAACGAAGGATCTTTATAAAAAAAATATTTTTTTTTTGTTCAACGTCACTACGGAAACACATTGATTATTAATCAGCGGTTATTGGATGTCAAATACACGGTTTTATCAACACTTGATCGCAGACAAATCGAGCCTCAGGCGGATGCTCTTGCACTGATATACCGGTACATCCCGCTCCCCATGATGGTGATGGATATATCCACAGGCACTTGACACAAATTTTATTTTTTAATTACACTTTTGTATATTTTTCTATACTATAATTATAATATATAGTATAGAAAAATATTCCCTTTTGTGTATTTTTCTATAACATATATTATATATTATATCAAACCTGTCTTAAGTAACAAAAAGTGGCCTTTTAAGACAGGTGGCTACTTAATACAGGTAATAATGCACCAACATTGATCACTTGGTAGAATGTTATGGTGACCCCTTAAGACAGGTGTCTGCTTAATACAGGTGGCCGCTCAAGCAGGTTTAACTGTAGTATAGAATAATATTAAAAAAAAAAAAAAATTGTGTCCAGTGACTGTGAATACACCTACCATTTTGTGTGAAGTGCATACAAGTGTGAATTATATAAAAACAAATCTGCTTTCAATGCATTGTTGACCATTTGAAATTATTATTTTGCAACAGCATCATTATTTACACTTAAAGTAGGAACTGGCAGTGTTCCTTTAGGTCCCGATATGACCCACATCAACCCTGTAAATGTTAAGGGATCAAGATGTAGTGTAGCGCAAGATAAGTCACAGGATCGATCCCATTTGGTTATTTCTCGTTCCAACCAGTGATCCACGACTAGTTTATCAAAGGCTGTGGTGTGTGCTATCCTGCCTGATGGAGAAGTGCACATAAAAGATCCATTGCTGTTATTCGAAGAAGAGTAGATACAACAATTTTATTGCGGTGAGTAAATACACGCTATGATAAAATATAGAGGAAAAAAAATCATCAACAAGTACAAAGGTCTAATGTATTCATTATGGGGATGGTTACCACATACACGTAAAAAAATAATCTTAAACATTTTTAATATTATTTTTTTTACCATTTTGTGTCAAGTGCCTGTGATAAATCAGGGTATATATACATTGTAGTTAGCAACTTGTCAGTAATTTTGAAGTGAGACAGAAAGCTAATGTGTTGATTTATTTCACTTCTAAGTTCTACTTCCGCTATATGGATTAAAAAGAACTCAGTCTTTACAGTAGTTTTGCATGCGGGTAATCCCAACTTTAACATTCCGCTGACTAATAATGCAGTAATGGTTATTAATTTTTGTGTCTGAATGCCGGGTCCGGTAATCATTGGTCCTATTCAGTGAATCCATAATAATTAGTAAACATGCAATTAATATATATTTGTGGTCAGATAATGTCTAATGGTATTGGCATTTTTCATCTGACACTGAAAACACTTTGTTTCACTGAATCATAAATACAATATTCCATACATAAAAGATTAATGCTGCGTTTGTCTGTACTCGGATTTATGGTTTGGACATCTGCCAACTAGGAAATATTGTTCGTGTGACATCTTAACTTATAAGTCGGTAACTGGGAAGTTAAAAAGGTACTCGAGTTGGGAGTCAAACTGTTTTGGATGTCGACCAAACTGTAAGTAAGAGCACACTCGAACGCAACATAATGAGCAAAATGTCAGATCGATTTTACTTTATAAACATGCGTTAATAAAAAAAAAAAATTAAAGTTCGACTGATGCCTATTTCCATTTTCATTCAGTCACACTTGAAACAAATCAAACAAATTTTAATTGAAAACACCAAAATAAATTGAAATGCTCTTAATATACTCTTTTTGGGCCAAAGTTGCTTTAAGTTATTTTATTTCTGTTACATCTGCGCATTCGTTTTAGACATGTTTTAATTGTGAAACTGCGTGAATTTTGTTATCGTTTGAAAAAAAAGTTTTGCACTAAAACGCACTTCATTGTTAGCAGATCGCTTGTGATTGATTCAAATTGCACGATAATGGCTCCATCCATAGCAATCATGAACTATAACAAGCGACATTTATACATTAAGATATTAATATACATTAAAAATTTAAAATACATAATGTAACTTTTACAGAGACACAAATTATTTGGTCTACTTCCGCCTCTGAGCAATTTCCTGCTCCCCATTAACAAAGGTCACATGATATTCAGCTAAGTACCCAGCTCTGGCGATGAATAATTAATGATAATTGGGGCATGATGATACCATGAGAATTACTCTGAAAACTATTGCTTTACATGTACACAGAGTGATCAGTGACAGGGTCAAACGAGTTGGAAGTCAGGACGTTAACGACATTAACAGACAGTCGTTAGCATGAGACTCATATTTGAATCAAGCTCTTCGCCCTTATTACAGGGGTATCAAAATTTAGATCATGCCCCATCCTGCTATTGTAACTGTACAGTGAAACCCCTCTAAACTGGACTCTCAGTAAACCGGAATTCCCTCTAAACCGAACATATTTTGAAGTCCCAAACAGCCTTATGTGCTGTATTTAAACCTCAGTAAACTAACTGAACACCCCTCTAAACTGAACATTTCAATCGGTCCCAAGTGTGTTCGGTTTAGAGGGGTTTCACTGCACATGGAACATGGACTGTTGGGAGGCTTGCCTGTTCAATGACAGCTAAATGAAAAATGACTAATGAATAATTTATTGTAAGTGATGTAATTTAACCTTTCGGTGATAATCGGTGACTCTATGGTAAACAACATAATACCAGCAGTGATTCATCAAACCAATATGTTCATTTAGTTTACAATGCATTCATGAGTCATATTATATGATATATACCGGTACTGTAAAATTTGTATTATTTTAAAGTTTGTAATTTTTTGGCGTTTTTCACGCAAATAATTACTAACAATTAAAGCCGTAAAAAAAAGACAAGAAATGTCATTTTTGTAATGCAAAAAAAATTACATATCACAAGTTGTTTTGTCGAAATCGCGAAAATTTCCAGCCACAAATTTTATCACTTTTACAGTATTCATTCTATCACTCTTTTTCTTGTTTTGTGTAACTGCTAAAACCCTTTCAATTATTTTGAGAAATAAATAACATAATACACTGTATTAACCATAAAACCATTGATTTAATAAATATTTTCTTTAACCAAGACAGATCAGCGCAAGAGAATTATCCGCCTGAAGTTCAAAAGGTAGATGGATCGATCCTGCTCAGTTGACCCTTTGGGTTAGCTTTTGTTCCAATGAGTCATTCAAGACTGGTCCATCAAAGGCTGTGGTGTATGCTGTCCTGTCTGTGGGAGAGCACACAATAAAGAACCCTTGCTGCTATTCGGTAGCTTATGTGGCAGAAGCAGATTTCATCTGAAACCATGTGTCGACATATAACAATATTTTTAAGATCCAATAACCTCTGATTATTAATCCATGTGTACTAGTGATATTATTAAACAAACAAACTTTATCTTTCTCATCTTTAACCAAGATGAAAAAGAACCGCTGTTTTAATGGCAGATGCCAAACAGAGGTTATACATTTTGTGTCGAAAACCCGTAACTGATTCCCTTTAATACATGGTAACTTAAATATTTTCTTAAACACATTTTGTGTCGAAAACCCATAACTGATTCCCTTTAATACATGGTAACTTAAACATTTTTTAAACACATTTTATGTCGAAAACCCATAACTGATTCTCTTTAATACATGGTAACTTAAATATTTTTTGAAACAGATAAGTTACTTATAGCTGAAATAGCAAGTTGCGAAGCTCGCTAAGACATGTTAAATTGGACAGCCGGTACAGGCAGGCCTATTTGACAACTACATGTTAAACAGGTGACAAAGACAAGTCACTGTTAATTCATTAAAATCAATAACGAACGTATCATCTCGTGAGAGGCAGAAGGTCACAAGTGCAACAGAATTTATTCTTAAAGTCAAGATAATGAAGGAAAACTGAATTTTTTTCATCAATAGTAAGGTTTTTTATGTTTGTTTAAAGAAACCACTGGAACACATTGATTATCAATCAGCGGTTATTAGATTTCAAACGCATGGTTATATCGACACTTGGCCACAGAGAAAACCTGCTGCCACCACGTACTTGTAGGCTAGTCTACTTAGAATAACAGAGCTCTAGGTATCTTTTATGTGCAACTTCCTGCAGACAGGCCTTGGACAGAGTAGTCATGGATCACTGGTTGGAACGGGAAACAACCCAACATTTTCCACTGATACTCGATCCGTCGACCTACCAAACTTCAGGCGGTCTTTCTTGCACTGAGCTACATCCCACTCCACCAGTAGTAAAGATGTCCTAATGTGTTTTAATGGCGATACAAATAATGTGCAAAAGACTGGAGATTTCGAATATGCAAAAAAAAAAAGACTTCAACTTAAATTTAAAGTCAAATCTATTACTTACGACGTTTAGGTTCACACACAATGTTACATGTACGTACAAAAAAAGAGAGGGAAAAAACCAGTTATATGGATAATGCTGGTACCTGACCAAAGTGAAATCATCGCATTGATCATTAATATATCATACGGAAGTAATGTACTGTCAAACTCAGTAAAACATGTATTGTTTGCGTGACTTTTCCTTTTAACCTTAATTTTTGTTATTTAAAAACTAATAAAAATAGATTTAAAATTTTGTATCGACCAAAAAGTTACATGTCATGTACATGTACATAGAGAATACTGCACAAATGCCCATTAGAGAACATTTATCATACAAGTGGTTTTCAAACATATCTAATAAGCGAACACACAAGTTAGTTAGTATTAAGGTTCAAGCACGTCTGTCATGGTCATGCAGTCCAGCTGCCTCAACTGTCTGACCATGACAGAAGTTAGTGTTAGTTTGATAGAGGAAACCTGCTACTCAGAATTGGTAAGTAGCAAGGGACCTTTTATATGCACTTTCCCATAACAGGACAGTACATATACAGGGCTTTTTTCACACGAGCTGTATTTAAAGTCCTTTATATCAAAGATTTATTGTATTACGTGTCAAAATGTGATTATTTAGCCGACAGTTTTTAATTTACGGTAATAAAAATGGAAGAAAGATATTAATAAATTGTTGTCACCTCAATATCATAATTACACGCTGTTGTGTTTGATATTCTCTCCAGCTGCTTCCAAATAAAAGATCCAATCAGTTTCTGATTAATTTTACATTAAGTATCAGATAACAACAACAGCGACAGTTCGCCTAAAAAGCTTGCAAAAATTACCAAAAAATCATTGAAGCATAAGCCACAACACATGGAGTATATTGAACAGACACTTTTTTTTGGCTATCTATATCTGTAATATTAGTCTGTACAATTCAATGTTAATGAAAAATAACACTGATTTCCAGATTTCAGTGAACAATTGGACCGTACAATTGCCTTGTAAAAAACAGTCTAGCAAGCAGTCACAATGTAAATGAGACAGTTAGTTCTAACTTTTTACGTTCTTATATCCAATTGAGGTTCAAGTACATCTATCCTGGACACACGAAGTCCAACTACCTCGAGTGTGTTCAGGCAGAGCTTCTAGAATAACAAAAGAATTCACTGGCCGTGGGACCAGTAGATTTAAAAATTCACTGGCCATGCTTAAATATTCACTTGATGAAAGTATTTGTTTGGTGGCCCAAGTCAGACAAACACTCGCCATGCACATCGGGCCACTGTATTCGAGAACCTCTGGTTAAGGACAGAAGTTACTGGTCATATGAGAAAGGAAACTGGGTACGGTACTCCTATTTGATAAGTAGCGGGGGAAAAACCAAACCCAGTTTGTTTAATCATTACGTATTAGATGTCAAATGCAAGGTTATATTGACAATTCATCACAGAGGAAAAATGTTGCCACCACAAAGGCTACTATTCTTCAAATAACAGCAAAGGATCTTTTATGTGCACTTTCCCACAGACATGAAAGCACACGCCATGGTCTCTGATGGACTAGTCATGGATCACTGGTTGGAATGGGAAATAACCCAACAGGTCGCCTGAGGAGGATTGATCCTTCAATCTATCGAGCGTCAGGTGGATGACCTTGTGCTGCGCTATGTACCGCTCTGATAAGTAGCAATGGACAGGAGAGCACATATCGTGGCCTTTGTTAACAAGTAGTGGGACACTGGTATAAGTAGTATACACCTACCCATTGAAACTTGCTAAACACTCACTTGGACTGTAGCCAGTACTGCGATAGAAAACCCATTGTCTTGAGCAGGATTTGAACCCAGTACCTACCAGACTTGACCCCGGTGGTCTGACCACTATACCTTGGAACCCGGTAAAATGAGGCAAAGTAATTTTCGGCTTATAATTAAGGACAAAAACTTGAAAAGGGTTGATTATCAAATTAACTTTCTATAATTACTCTCAGCATGTTATAATTATAGACTAAATGTCTCATGCTTAGCTACAAAAGTACAACGAACATGTAAATACAAAAAGTATTGTGTGCATTCTAATTGCAAAAGGTTTCTTCAACATATATATATATATTTTTTTTTCAACATTTCTTTGTAAATCTATTATATATAGACTGTTAACAAATTGGCTCAGTCTAGTTTGTTAATTGAAATGAAAGTGAATTCTAAAAATAATAAAACTTCCCCACTGGTAAGTGGTGATCCTCAATAAGGTACATGAATGCAATTGGTTCAAGGGCCTGATAAGCATTAGTAAATAATCTAAAAATTATAATAAATTTTGTTTTTGGTTTTGGTTAGGCTTGTGGTCATAAAAGAAATTAATATAGATATATTTTGAAGAAAAAACCCCAATAAAAAACAGTAGAAATGAGAATGGGAATAATAACCCTACTGTGTTTTCCGATTTGACGATGTATATCACTGGTTTTACCATTGCAAATTTCCTGTTTTATTTGCTAGCCAATAAAACTAAATTTCCAACAGTAAAACCACCGATATACATTGTCAAATCGGAAAACACGTACTTAAGGTTATCCCCAAACCACAACGAATCATGATTGATACTACATGTGTTAAGTTAGTTATAGCTATAACTTATTTGCGTGCTTATATCCAATTAAGGTTCAAGCACGTCTGTCGTGGTCACACAGTCCAACCGCCTCGGCTGTCTGCCCACGA
>JAULBR010043609.1:0-14967 GCA_032355825.1 Melanodrymia aurantiaca
AGATACTGGTGTTATGAATTACAGTAAATAGGCCAATATTTTGAAATCTTAAAATTGGTTTAACCCATTTACGTTTGTCAGTAAAATTACATTAAACGCGATATACTTTCTTTTGATCGTCAGTATACAGTTACTGTAAGCATAGTACTAATAATCAGTACCTCAACATTATATTAGTCGTTAAAAGGTGAGAATAGGAAACTTACTGTTTGTGTTGGATGAAGCGATCGTACAGATGCTGTGTTTCTGGTTGACACAAGTCTTGACACAGGTGAACTCCAATTGCACAGATCTCCTGAAGGTCTTTCCTGCGTAAATTTGTTAAACAAGATCACTTAAAGGCGCAATGCCTACTTTTAAAACGAATGCCACCGTGATTGATATTTCTAACATATTTCTGAATAATGGAGAATTTTGTATTCTTAAAATTAACATTTACTTACATTTTATTGGTTATAATATCCAATGTGTTTCTGGTCATCCTAATGGTTTAGTAGCTTTGTCATATGGCAACATTTTAATGTTGTAGACAAAAGTCCAAGGACCATATTAAGCTACTACAAACGCATTGGATATAAATATATTGATATTGTAATCAATAAGATGTAAGTAAATGTTAATTTTATTAATAAAAAATGCTCCATTAATTAGCCAGAAATATGTTATACAATATAGCATTAGCTGCGCAATCACGGTGGCAGTCGTCTTAAAACTAGACATTGTGCCTTTACAGTGCTCAATTGTTTCGAGTTTAAGATGGATGCCACTAACTGGGCACGATATGATCACATTTTGCGAACACGTGGTTTAATCACCAGTAGTTTATATGTGAGTGTACATTATCACAAAGGCTTTGTTAAAAGTCATCTGCACTTTTGCGTTTGAAGATACCGTTTGATCTTGTTAAAATTCATATTTTTTAATCATGTGGTTTAGTGACATCATTTTTAATCTCGTACCAGTGACTTTAAATATTAATGAATTAGTCACATGCTTTATCAGAACTTTTGCGATGTTCTTGTAGATATGAATTGTGTTGTAATTTTACGACATGTCTTGTGATGTATAATGAATTGTGATGTAATTTTACGACATAATAATATCTTGTGATTTATTAATAATTATTGTAATGTAAATTTACGATATACTTTATGATGTACTAGTATATGAATTGTGATGTACCGGCAACATAACATAATTATACACATACTGAACCAAAAATGTTTAGTAAATTGTGATTGATGTTTGTATCAAAAGTACGTACTGTAAAGTGATCAAACTTGCTGGTATGTTGGCTGTGTATGATCGCCCCTGATGTACAATGACATCAAGCTCATTTATCGTTTTACACTAATATATAATAAGGTATGCGTACTGCATGTGCTCTGTCCTTGCGTTGATTACGTGAGCGAACAACGCATATTAATTGACATCACATTTCAGTCACTGAACCAACAGTTACTGAAAACGACAAACATTTTACCACGTTGTATTTATTTCTCTCCGTTTCTTTTTTCAACAGATTTGCTAAACTTTATTTGCACAGTATATTATTACCTGTCCTTTTTATGCATCTCTTGCTCAAACTCGGACAATGGTTTGTTTTCCAGTCTCTTCTTCATTCGACTATGTATTACTTTGCTTTCTTCAAACAGGTGATCCGCTCGACTTGACCTACAAATATACTGTATGTGTCTAGCATACTTCAAGCATACTTCAACAATGCATGTCTCTAGCACGTTTAGACCACACATCTCATCATTAATCAATATGTTTGCTAGGGGAGGTGGTGGAAGGATGGGTTGACATAGTGATATCAGGCACGTCCAGACATGTGAGTCACATCACCAATTAATGGCTTTGATTCGAGTTCAAGAGGGATGCCACCACCAGTGCAGGATATGCTCGTTTTTCGCGAACACATGGTTTCATCTTAATGGTCTAAACAGTCAGTAGTTTGTGCGAATACTGTCAGTCACAAACATAATGATTGGTTCACGATAACGTGCGCCAGAGATTTTAAACCGCCAAATCGGGATTTCTCCAGCGGTGCAGGATATGCTCGACTTTCGCGAACACCTGGTTTTATCTTAATCGTTTAAACAGTCGGTAATTTGTGAGAATACTGTGGCACACAAACATAATTTTTCACAAGGTTGGAGGGATGTCTCCAGCGGGGTAGGATACGCTCGACTTTCGCGAACTCATGGTGTCATTATCAATATTTAAACAGTAATTTGTGTTTATGCCGTCACATATGGCGATATAGTATTACTTTTTACATGTACTTGTGTGGATCATGCTTCTCGTAACTGGACCTTGGCATATATTCTTCTTCTTCTACAGTGTAGTCATTGAAGAATCAAAGGGTGACACACTGCATTGGAAAACATAATACCAAGCCAGGTATCATTGGAAAAGGAATTTTTTGCTCTACAACATAATCTAACCTAAACCGAAATCCGCTTTGGGAATCTTTCTTTATTGCGCACGCACACACGCACGCACACACATACACACACACACACACACACACACACATAATTATATGCATGTTCATGCATGTATACGTGCTCTTATGCATGCATGTATAGATGCACTTATGCATGCATGCATACATGTATGCAAATACATATATATATATGTATTTACATGTTATTGTAATATTGTTTATTAAGGTCCATTTCTGTTAATTTCGGTGTTTTGTCGGACCCCACTCAGATAGTTTGTTGACACTTAGCGGCTCTTTCACGATATGATGAATCTTTAACAGCTCTCAGTTGTCTGGTGCAATATCTTACTTTGACATATTACACACGTTTTTATTGTTTCAAATTAAAATATCAGTTAAAAACAAGATGGCTGTGCTTACGATGCAAATAGTGTTATTTTGTTATCACGTTCCACGCTTAATTTTCGTCTTCTCTCTCAATGCTTCATAGAGTTAGCAATTATTAATAATACTAATTATAAAATTTTATTAGTTTTGATTAGCTGACCTATCAAAGGCAGTGACTATCTCGGAATAATTCAACCTGAATCACATTAGAATCACTCAGTCAGAATAACCTCAGAATTTTCCAATCCGCATCACTGTGATTTGTTAAGTACTATAACATAGCCCTGTACACTATTGTTTGTAGATTTTGCCATACATTATTCATATAAGAGCTTTATACACTGATGTTTGATCATTTTTTTATATCATTGTATGTACCATATTTTCACACTCAATAGCCGATGTCTTTATTCGTGATGGGGTGTCGTTCGGAATCGGAATAAAAATGTACGTACCTATATGCAATTAAGGTTCAAACACTTGGGTGTCATTAAATTTTACTTCATTTTATTTCACCAGAATCACCCAAGGATCAGAATCACTTTAGCATTATCCAATCAGAACGATCTCTGGTTTATCAAATATTAATCACCTCAAAAACACTCCCAAAATGATCCAATCAAAATAATCTCAGAATCCTCATAACAGAATCACCTCGAACTTAACCAATCAGAATAACCTCAGATTCATTCAACCAGAATTATCCAATCGGAATCACTCGCAGAACCATCCAGTCAGAATCAACTCAGAATCATCCAACCAAAATGAAGAGCTCATAATTATCCAATCAGAATAACTTCTGAATCGTCCAATCGGTATCACTCTCAGGATCATCCAATCAAAATCACCTCAGGATAATCCAATCAGAATCACTTCATAATCATCCCAAAACATTAACTCAGAATCATCTATGATCTAAACATAATCACATTATTCACCAAAATGTCAAAAATGAATCATCCAACCAAAAGCACCTCAAAATCCACCACCAATAACAAATATTCCCACTGGTCACGACAATCTCTAGTAATTAATGTTTTATTATAATTAAAAGTGATATTGTAAACTCTGCTGCTGTATCAATACAGCGTGCAGTAATTTGCTTACAAATCCTGAGATTTGTTCGTATTGAAGGTATTTGTGACCTCATCTGCAAAGCCGTGTTGAGATTGTTTGCGCACTGAGTAAATTAGTTCATGAATCTGTAAAAATATAAATAAACAACACGTAATGACATAGACATCGATTTAACCGCAATAAATCAATAGTTTAAGAAAGATATAAACAAACGGCTATTTGCTAATACTATTTCATTAACTCAGCTTAGTTGTAATTTGCCTTGAACAGGTTTGTACATAGATTCGACCGTACAGAGTTTTAATGCAGATGCCACCGTACGAGCGCATCAAATTCTGAGCCTTTATTTATTAAAATTACAATTTATTTCTTAAGAATACAATACTTTGTTATGTAATCACAAGTTCATATTCAGCTATGACAAATAATACATTATATTACATGGTTCATACAGACATTTCACTCCTAAATTTAGGGGATTTTTAGGGACTTTTTAGGGCCAATGTAAGTAAAATTTAGGGACATTTTCATGTAAAAATACCTTTATTTCTTCAACATTGACGCTGTTTTACGAATGAATCGTTGATATCATTTTGGCATTGTTTACACACCAACGTTCAAGATGAACAAATGAAATTTGATATCGATGTATTTTTGTATTCAGGGCTTATATGGCCCAATTTAGGGTCCTTTGTGAACTTTCCCGTAAATATACGGCGTTTTAGGACAACCCTTCAAATTTAGGGCCTTTTCAAGCGTGTATGAACCATGTATTATATTATGGTGATATAACACGTTGGATAGACATACATGTACATGTATATTGATATCCATAGCAAAACATGTTACAATATCACTAGGAGCGTACGTAAATGTATAGATTATGTTCCTTTAGGGACCGTGTTTAGATGTCAATGTGTTTCACAATCCATACAAAGTTTGGAAGGTGATGAGGAGGGCGTAAAAGCCAAAATCGGATTGCTTTTTATGTAAAAACATCGGTTCACAGTTGATCAATATTTTCTGTTTATGGTAGAAGGGGAGGGATAAGGTCAAACCTAATCCTAATTTTGTTCGGATTGTGAATCACATTGACGTTTAGGCATGGTTCTTTGATAGTATTACCTCCCGACAGAGTTTGTTAGCGACCGTGTATATTCTTGATACGGTCACGTCTTTTGCTTGCGATATGCTTGCTCTGTATCCTTCCCACTCTCCGATCATTTCTAAACGAGATCTCTTGTCCTGCGACGCATCTGATAATTCTCGAATACGTCTTTGTATGCACTTCAATCTTTCCGTCAACTCAGAACTACATAAACACATAATAATGTCAAATAGAAACACAGCTGTAGACACACAATACAAATTTCAGGCGCGCCGAAATCTATTTAGGACTGGTGCGGCAGATTTTTGGAAATTCGTGCTCTAAAACGGTATCCTTAGCACATTGTTGTTGTTAAAAATATTGGTGTGGTAAAAAGATCAAAAGTGTGTTTGCTTAACGACACCACTGGAACATAGTGATTATTAATGAACGGTTATTGGACGCCAAACGCAGGTATATCACAGAGGAAACCCGCCGCCGCCTCATAGGCTATTCTTCTTCGAATAACAGCAATGGATTTTTTATGTGTACTTTCCTACAGACAGGATAGCACACATCACGGCCTTTGATATGTCAGTCTTGGTTAACTGGTTGGAACGGAAAATAACCCAACTGGTCCCCTGCTTATGACGGGTGCCACCGGTGGAGTAGGATAACCTGAAATTTCGCGAACACCTGGTATCATTTCTCCTTTGTCGCAATATTCCTTCAACTGCAGGGATACGCATTTGGCCATGCCAACGTTGCGCCATTTAGATCGACAGGAATTCATTTAAAAAGCATAATAATAGTTAAAACTTTCTAATAAATGACATTAATTAATGTTATTAACATGTAGTGAACTATTTGTATTGGATACGTACCATATTGCTGGTTGAACTTGGAGTAGTCCACAATGAATTATTTGCGCTGTTTTAACGAAAATGGAGCACTGATGGACAGTCCAACTGTTCTTTAGAGCTGTCTGTACGTCTTGTTCCAAGGTCATTGCTGACGTGAAACTTGGATACGGATCTGGTCAAATGTAATATCAATACAGATGAAATGCACATGTTGCACATAGTGACCATATAGTCATTTTTATTATTAATGCAAGAACGTTCTTCCAAATATGTTTCTGTAAGGAAAAGGCTGTGAGTTGTTATGGTAATCTGGAACCATGGAATGATAAAAAGGTTTGCGTAACTGTTGAGTTGTGATTACCAATTCAGATTGCAACTGCTTCAATAACATATGCACGGAAATATTTGCGGATTCTGTTAAACCTGGAACTTGAGCAGAGTGTAAGATACATCATGCTAACAATTAGGGAAGATCAGAACTGATGATTTTTCCTGAAAATATTGCCTGGAAACTGAATCCGACCTGAATGTCAAATTGCAGGAGATACAAACCAAGACGTCTTTGAATTACCTATTTGGTGTGATAAAATCCGTCTTCCGCAATGTTTATTGATGAGAACAACTGGACTTTCCTCACTGGCAGCGACTGTTTGTAAGGAAAAATCAGTTTGCCCCGACAAGAGTTTGTTTTTATGAAGTAACAATATTGATGATGATGATGATGATGTTGGCTCCGTCTGTGTGAGTTTGGTAACACTGTTACGAAATTCTGCGAAACTGAAATATGTAAAACAGTTCATTAATTGTCTGTTGCGGCATGCTCCACATCTAATTCCTACAAACATTAGTGCTACTTTCTGAAAAAACGTACCTGCATACAAACATTAGTTCCACTTCCGAAAAACACCCCCTCCTACAAACATTAGTGCAAGATTCTTAGGAAACGCACCCTCATACAAATAAAACATTAGTACCACTTTCTACACTTCTGTCTGGCTAATCTACTAGGAGTACCGAACGTTTTATAGCCACAAATTATGCTATTGTTATTTAACTTACAGATTATAATTATATATTACGAGAACATTTTGGTATTCTAACAACTAATAGCGTACACCAAATAAATCACAATAAAGTCTAGATGCAGTTCGGGGATTACATGATCAAATAGTTTTTAATTACCTATATATCTCTGAACCTGTTTTGAGTCGAAGAGAGATGCCATCAGTGGCCATTCCAACATTGTGTCGTTTAGATTATAACGGAGAGAAGCGTTTAGTAACAACATGACATGATTGGTAATGTACGTGGTCTATTTTTAATGATATGTTTATGTAGTACCTGGATGAGGATGGCGAGTACACCGTGTGTAACGAAACATCGTCTGTATTAACAACATACACTTTCTTCAACGACGTTAATATAGCAACTTCTCGCTCGAAAGTCTCAAACGTCCACTGCCTGAATTTGTCAGCTTCAACTAGACCAGCTAACATCTTCGTAACCCGAGTCCTTAGACACCTTAAATAGGAGTAGAAATATATACATGTACAGTCAAACCTGTCTTAAGCAGCCACCTAAGGGAGTAACAAAAAGTGGCCTCTTAAGACAGGTGGCTGCTTAATACAGGTGGCCGCTAAAGCAGGTTTGACTGTATATATCGTTACTACGAACCTCGTGTGATCCCCCGTTGACAGTAAACTGTCAGCGTTATAATTGTGTAATAACACCTTCTAGGTTTATTGATAAACGATAAAGTTTGCTTGTTTAACGACACCACTGGAATACATTGGTTATTAATCAGCGGTTATTGGATGTTAAAAGCAGGGGATGTTGGTCACAGGGGAAACCCGCTGCCGCCACATAGGCTATCTTTCTTCGAATGACAGCAAGGGATCGTGTACGTGCACGAACAATATAGCACACATCACGGCCTTTGTTACAACAGTCGTGGATCACTAATTGGAACGGGAAATAACCCAACGGGTCCCCTAAGGAGGATCGATCAATCGAGCCTCAGGCGGACGCTTTTCGCTGAGCTACTTCTTGCTCCCAAGGTTTAAAGTAAAGTTTGTTTTGTTTAACGACGTCACTAGAAATACATCGATTATAAATCAGCGGTTAGTGGACGTCAGACGCATGGTTATATTGACACATGGTATAGTGTTTTGTCTTAACTAACCAAAATGATGAAAAACAATCGTTCCGGACGTGACAAATACCATTGAATCGCCCATTAGTAAGGTAGACCACATATTATATTAAGGTCAGAGGGGAGGTCGGGGGAAACTCCCCAAAGATACTAGTGAAAATTGGTCATCTAAAAGGGCAAAGGATATCCCTGGCACATTTTGTTGTTGTTATACTTACTTTGACATTTGGCAGGTTTCCGGCAATTCGCTCTGCCACTGTACATCTGCATGGTCCTGGTTCATCTGTGAACCAGATATAGCTCCACTCGGCTTGCACGTGATCATTATGTACCTAGCAGTCAACATACATATTAATAAACTGCTTGCAAATAATAGTATTGTCATGTGTGTATTATTCCTTATTAAAATTTCACATCCGTTTTTGTAATTGCACAAAAATGTGAAAGAGACATAATTGTTTATTAATTGTTTTACTTGTATATATAATATTAATTTCTTATAAAAAAACCCACATTTTCAAATTTCTAATTAAACACACACACACACAAAAAACGGTTTGTATATATACCAGATGGCGCTGTATAACAAAATCTAGGTTCGTATCATATCTTTTTTTTTTCTCCAACAAATACTAAATTAGTACGTATTGAGACAACTTCATACCAAAAGACATTTATTTTGCATTTTGTATTTTGTAATAAAACATCGACCATATTCTGGCAATATCAGATTTTATGTCCTCGGTCTTTAGACCATAACAAAACTTGAAATTAGCTTGAAGGATGGTCAAATTAAATATATTACATGTATATAACACAAACCACGCGTTTCATGTCGTATGATAAAAACTACTATCTTATTCTATAATTATTTTATCCTTGGCATTAATTAATGAGGAAAGTTTGTCAAAACTTACATGGCGCTTCTGTTACGCCTGACCCCGCCGTGTGGTTTGAAGGGAATCTCGCCCGTACAGATGTGGTAGATGGTGCAGCCTAGTGACCACAGATCAACGCTGTTGTTGAAGCTGCTGTCGATGTCTCTCTTTACGAAAGCTTTGATGTACATGGCTGGATGCTGTGGTAAAGTGATGCAATATCGTGTGTGTTACATATTGCAGTAGTGTTGCCGCCGGCGATAGTATGGACTCTTTGAACTTGTACTGAAGCCCTTAGCGGACCAAGTATGTCATATATGGGTTTCAGGTGAAATGTCCTTCATTTCTGGCCTGTTTCAGTGATCATATTAATCTTAAGCCCTACTTTTATTGGCTTTCTTAAAATTAACATCCACCAATCGGTGTCTTGGTTGAAGACATTTTCAACGTAGGCCTACATGTGTCAGCACTTAGGAGTAAGCGGACACGCAGATAATATAGCACGCTCTTGAGGTCGTCCATGCAGACATATGCAGTGAAGTAGATTTCTTCACCCAGGATCCCGACTGGTAGATGTTGATATTAAGAAAGATACCAAAAGTAGACTTGCATACTCATATCATCACTGAAACAAGCATGAATCAAATGGCAATTCAACTGAAACTCGTAAAATATTACATACTTCAGCATTTCTGGGATTTGATGCTAATTCATTCTTATGTTCAATAGGGCGAGCGTGCTGCTACCGAGACAAAACGTTTTGTCACCGATGTTTGCATGTACATTAAATCAATGTGATATGATAGTACACGATCGGTACCAGCCACATACTTGTAGAGCCCTCAGCCTATTGAACGTAAGGCTGGTTGCGACACAATTTGAATAAAGAGAGGACTGCTGTCTAAGAAAACGGTACTTAAGACATTAATAAAAGCACCAGCTAGTGTGTTAGAATCACTAACCAAGTCTGGAGTGAATAAAACACGACCATCAAAGGTTGTAACTGAGTGTGAAGAATTTGTTTGTATGCTACTATAAGTTGTAAAGAATATTCAAATACATTCTTCATTCATGCAAATGTCCAGGTAGGGGTAGTGATACACTACAACATGTAAAATAGTTACCTTTATCGCCCACAAGTGAGATTTTAAATCTAATATATTTAATGACAGTATAGTTACTGTCAAACCTGTTTACAACGGCTACCTATGCAGAATGTGTCATAACAGTATAGCCACTGTCAAACCTGTTTACAACGGCTACCTATGCAGAATGTGTCATAACAGTATAGTGACTGTCAAACCTGCTTACAACGGCCACCTATGCAGAATGTGTCATAACAGTATAGTGACTGTCAAACCTATTATAAAACGGCCACCTGTGTATAGTGTTTCATAACAGTACAGTTACTGTCAAACCTGTATATAACGGCCACCTGTGTATAGTGTTTCATAACAGTACAGTTACTGTCAAACCTGTATATAACGGCCACATGTACTGTAACAAGTCTGTATTGGATGTTAAACGAACAGTGATTTTGACGTATGGTTTCTGAGGTGGCTGTCATGTGCTACTGTTTATGAATGGCAACAAGAGATCTTTTATGTGTACTACAGCTGTTGCTGTACCAGTCGTGAACCACTGGTTAGAACGGGAAACACAACGGTTCTAACGGTTCTAACGGCTCTACCGAGATAGAATCTTTCGATACCATATACCTCAGGCCGATGCTATAACCACTGAAATAGATATATCTTCTACATATATTTGAGATTTAGTGACATATTCCACCTTGTATTGTAACTACTTCGGGTGTGTGCATGCCATTTCAGCAAGGTGTTTGGCAATGCTACATAATGTCACGCTTACACTTCAGTACAGGTGTTATTTAACTGCAATTTTGCAAAACAAAATGCATCAAAATTTGCAATTTGTGTACAAATGTACATGTTTTTTTCAACTGCGACTAAAATTAAATGCATTAATAATATTAAAAGTTGTTATTACTACACCAAAACAACACGAAGTTAAGTAAATATGAAAATCACTTGTGGCCAATAAGCGCATATTTTACTCACACTTACCAAATACTCTTCTGTTCCTGCTAGTGACATAAACTCTCCATCTTCGTTTTCTATATTTTTACTTGAACCAAAATCGGAGATCTTGTAACTAATACTAAAAAGATAATGATTCATGATGGAAATAAACATTGTCAATACAATCAACGCACTCTGGTTTGTACACATGCGTCCAGTAATAATTACACACTACCCTTAACTGTCTTAAGTTATAATGTAAACGAGAATTAGAGAGAAAACTTACGTTCCATCCAAGCAGACAGATCGCAGAATGTTGCCAGGTTTAATGTCTCTGTGCACATACCCATTACGTCGCAAATGTTTCAGACCGGCACCTAAATAATTAACAAATAAATTAATTAATATTAGTAAATATTTAATGGCGAACAACTGATATATTATTTCTCATATGGGCAAAGTAAAGAGATACAATTTCATACAAACAATGTAAGTAATCAGAATAACACCAGACACTGAGTAATAAAAATAATATTAAACTCGCTACTCGGCAATACAGTTTACTTGCACTCGTGAATCGATGTTATCCCCAAAGGCTCGCAAATGGGGAATATCGCTTCACTCGTACAAGTAAAACTGTATTGCCTCGCAGCTCGTTGAGTATTCTATAAATCTCTGCTTTCATATATGTATTTGAGGGTTTAAAACGCTTTAAATTATTTTAATATTTACACGAATGGAAGGAGAACCGTTATATTTGCTCCAAATACCATATTTTCGAGACTTACAAATACAACGGTAGAATAAAGCGATATATTAATATGTTTTTGTGCACAACAGTTTTACTTGTTTCAGCTCCATTGTGTTTGGAAGAGATTTTTGTATATCACTAGTTGCCAAATAGTTAGTAGGAATATTTTGGAAAACATCTGAGTACATGTGTATATTATCTGGATAAAACATCTTGGTATTTTACCTTGATCTTCGTTGTGACATTGAATCCTATAGATGGTGTAGTTCAAGTGTGCATCATTTGACTACTGTGTCCAAACTAACATGTCCTGTTTCAGTTGCAATGCATGCCGCCAGTTTATAACGATTGATATCATTTATTGTATCGGCCTCACTTGTATTGTTATAGTTCGTGTGTTCAATAATGATCATAGGAATACAACAATGGATAAACATAGCATGTCAACCAGGGAATGAGTCGCTATTCCGAAGGTCCGTTAAACTGAAGATCTGCTATTGTGAAGTTCCACTATTCCAACATTGTGTTATTCAAATTGTCCGCTACTCCGAGGAAGTTGCATATCGCACTGCATCATGGTCCATGTCTGAAGGTCTCCCGTAAAATATGTTGCTAGTTTTCGCAATCGGTGAATGTTATAACTGATAGGACAACTTCGGAACCAGAAGGACAATGTCATGGCGTTGCTTAAAATCTACATGTAATGAAATCTACATATATAGAATAAGAAGTTGTGGAGCAAATGGGAAATTAAGTATTGGAAATTTAATGTCATCTCTTTTATCGTAGAACTATTATATGGGTTATATTTGTCTAGGTTTTAAAACTATTCTCTTCAGTGAGGTTACCTAATCCAACCTATTGAATCTAATTGAAAATGTTCTCAAGACAGATGCTTAATGCAGACCATATTGTACTTTATCAGAACTCTAAAACATTAGTGCACTTCTTATAAATGGGTTGATAATGCCCTTTGGTATCAAACTTGGTCCCCCTTGGCCTCTTCATTGCGACAGGCCACTGCTTAGTAATAAAACAGGCATGCTTTACTAACATAAGTGCTATAACACGGTAAATTACACGTCGATGGTTACTAATGGTGAGCACTCATTCAAGTATGTCACAATCAGCACAATGTTCGAATAGGGGCGAGAGGGTAAAAGCTAAGTTCGAATAGCATTTTCTGTAAAAATATCGGTCAACGGTTGTCAGTTGATCAATGTTTTATATGAATATTAGAAGGCGGGGGATGGGATCAAAGACAATCCTAAATTTGACATTTATACTCGATCCCTAATGTTTAATTTGAGGTATACATAATCGCCTTACATGTATCTCTGATGAATATTAAGAATTCTTCGTCGCCAAGCCCATGAATATTCTCGGGTTCCTGTAGAAATGAGTGGACACTGCCACCATGACAATACTCCATTACAAGAACTGTCCTTCCTGTTTCCATCTGCAAATATAGAAACAATATCATTTTCCGTGTACTAACACTGCTCGGTTGTTTATCACATATCATCTATAATATAATTATCTGGCTTAGCTTGTTGTAAAATGCCGCAATGTTGCAATATTAATTTTATGTTTCTCAACATAATTATCTCCTTTCCCCTACCGTAAACCTAACAATGTTGCGTTATTTATTCCTCAGTATATTTTTCCCTGTCGTAATAAACCATAATGTTGCTTTATTTATTTGTCTCAGTATACCTCTTTTTCCCTATCGTAGCACCCAACCCGATTGCGATATTTATTTCTCATTATACCCCTATTGCCTTCCGTATAACTGCACTGTATTGCTTTATCTATGTTTCTCAGTATACCTATTTTCCATGTCGCAAATCAAAACATTATAGCGATATTTATTGCTTTTAGTATATCTCTTTTATACCCATATATATGACGTAGAACCCCACTATGTTCCGTTAACTATATTTCTCAGTATACCTCTTTTTCCCTGCCGTAAAACGCCACGATGTTGGGGTGTTTCAGTTTTTTCAAAGCTTCCACTTCTCGTTGATGTTCCAACGATGTTGACCACATTCCGTTTTTGTAAATCTTTAGTGTGTGAGCTATCCCTGTATCCTGAAATGAATATATAAACAATTTAAATAATGTATAGTGTAGGTTACAACGTATCTGCAATCTTACCACAGCGTAAGTTTACATTGAATTGAATAAATATTTTAAGTTTGCTTAATTAATTATCGATTTCTTACCAAGACCAAATTACACTCCAATATCAAATTAGTGGGTTTTTTTAATTGAAATGTTACTGAATTATTGACATTCGAAGTAACCAATCGACTGAAATCAACAAAACAAAATGTCGTGGCTTACATCATGGTATAAGTGATTAGTATAACTTTGTTTATCTTTGCATGTATACAAATGATGATTTCTAATTGAAGAGACAGTTGAGAATATGTGTTAAGACCATTGCACTGAACATGCAGCACCAAGTTATTATCTGTATACAAGTGTTAGGAAATGTTTAAAGTGAATAATCCGTATCAGGTTTATAAATTATATAGAAGATACTCCCCATGTGTTAAGTGATATTATAATTTATCAGTGCGTGGTTTCAGTAGCAATGATCTGATTACATTATGACGTCATGTTTACTGCCTTCACGATTACTGTTTGCCTGCTCAGACTACCTTATTGTGTTGACCAATCAAGATTATAATAATTCCAAAGAAGATATGTTTAGTATTAGATATCACAACTTATTAAGCGAGCGCGGTCTGTGAAAACCACTATTCTCATGATGGTCTATTGAAAATGGCACACACCCTTTGGACGCCCTTGAATACATCGCACGTGGCTCCAACTCCAAGTTTTTCCTTTTTGTTGTAGACATGGGTAGTTGTCCGACCAAACTCGTCGACATAGAACATGTGGAATTACGGTACGCGGCGTTGACATGCCCTCAATATAATATGAATAAAACTCGTCTGTCGACGTTAATGAGACGTCGACTATGTCACAAGGGTGCTGTTGGGGCACCGCTTGGTCAAAGGAACATGGTTATTTACCTGCAAAATACAAAGTATGAATTATGGTTAGAAAGTAGGATCACGAATCCGCTAAATATGATGGCATCCATAGACGTGATCAGTTATAGAACCCGGCAGTTAAAGAAATCAGTAAATATCAAGTTACTTCACTAATCAGGCATGGGCGTCATTTTCTAAAGAAAAGTGGGGGGACATGTGTTATTTATACTAAAAAGTGTGGGGACCATTGCATGTTAGTTCCTCCAAATCCAAAAA
>JAULBR010043719.1:0-14966 GCA_032355825.1 Melanodrymia aurantiaca
GTGTGTTGTCTGTTCCATCATGTATTTTGCCCTGGTTTTTCTACTGGGGGTCTCCTCCATCCACGCGGCAGTAGTACTGACACCGGAGAGTTACCTCAAGATGCGCTACAACGAAGGAGGTAGCGCGGTCACCTTTAGAAATACTGCCATGAAAATGGCGCTGGACGACAAAGACGACTTTTTATACGTTATTGGTAAGAGCAGGGAGCGGGACGTTACTCAGAGCTAGAGTCTCTGCCTGTGGCGGGATGGGTCGAGAGATCGATCCTCCACAGCGAAAAACATTTTTGTGGGCTATTTTCAATTCCAGCCAGTGAAACACGACTGGTTTATCAAATTCCGTGTTCTGTGCTATTCTGTCTATTGGATAGTGCACATAAAAGACCCCTTGCTGTTTTTTTGGTAAGGGTAGCCCATGAGGCGGCGACAACGGGTTTCCTCTGAGACTATATGTCAATATAACCATTCGTCTGACGTCCAACAACCGCTGATTTATAATCGATATGTTTCTAGTGGCGCCATTGATATACGTTACAACGTAATTGTTTATAAATAATTTATTTCCTAGTTAATGCAATAGAATGTAAAGATTAAAGATAAAGTTTGTTTGTTTAACGACGCCACTGGAACACATTGATTATATATCAGCGGTTGTTGGACGTGAAACGCATGGTCATATTGACACATGGTATCAGAGGAAACCCGCTGTCACCGCTTCATGGGCTACTCTTACCGAAAAACAGCAAAGAGTATTTTATGTACACTATCCAATACCACAGAATTTGATAAACGAGTTGTGTATCACTGGCTGGAACAGAAAATAGCCCATGAAATGTTTTGCGCTGTGGGAGATCGATCCCTCGACTCATCCCGCTACAGACAGACATTCTACCTCTAGACTACCTCAAAATGCTAATTAAAAATAACTGATTTGATAACTGTTATGATCAAATCAGTTACTTTTAATTAGGATTTTGACCTTTAAATAAATCGTGTAGATACTGTCGTTATATTTGCCTGTTGTTATCTTGTTAATATTCCCTCCACAGGTGACTACAACTGGGACAACAATGACGGGAGGGACGGCTTCGTCAACATCATCGATGTCCGCAACACGTCAGATCCGGTCTTTGTGCACTTTGAACAGTTCTCAAACGCCAACGATGGCATCCCAACCGATATCGTGTTCTGCAGGTCGGACAACGTACAAAGAGTGGCCATTACGTTTAAGTCCAATAACAAAGGCGTAGAGGGACATCTCCAGACATGGAAGCCATATCTTCGCTTTGATAGAACATTTACACGGGAACCAAGATCTCCCACCACAGGTAATAGAAACTTGCAGACAGTTATACCAGTAGTATTTCTATTTAAATCCCTCTACTCACCATGGCCACAGGCCTGACATCGGGTCTTGACCTCTAATGGAGGACCGTGCCCATGGCGGGGGTGCTTGAACCTTCAGTGGATGTAAGCACTCAAAACTTTTGGCTATTGGCTATTCTATTTAACTTTTTTCTTTTTCTTTTTTTTTGGGTATTAATTAACAAAAATGTCTTTATGTCTCATGTCAATAAAGTCGTGTCAAAGACTCGTATTTGAATGTTCTTCCAATATTTTTCAGTTGGCATTGACCCAATTGCTGTTGTACATAATCCTACCTGTAACGTATTCGTTGTGGCGAACCAAGCTCGGCCATCCCTGGTGAACGGAGTGTTCCAGGATAGAGAACCAGAGATTGAGGTTATAGAACTTACCATCGACGGTTCTTCAGTCATTACCGTATCGTTTGAGTAAGTGCATGTGTTTACAAATTAGCCTATGTGGCGGCAGCGGGTTTCCTCTGTGACCAAGTGTCAATATGACCGTGCGTTTGACATTCAATAGCCGCTGATTAATAATCATTGTGTTCCAGTGGTGTAGTTAAACAAACACACTTTACCTTTGTTTGGAGTGTGAGCGTGACGTAAGTCAGCGTAAGGAATGATCCTGCGTTGTGTTATTTTCTATTCCTACCAATGATCCAAGACTCGTCTATCAAAGGTCTTGGTGTGTGCTATCCTGTCTGTGGGAAATGCACATAAAAGTGTGGATATAACAGTGACATTGACATCCAATAAACACAGATTAATAATCAATGTGTTCCAGTGGTGTTAAATAGAAAAAAAACTTTATCTTAATCCGAACATGACCAAGATGATCAAACCATAGTATCGTGCGAGGGAGGGTCCAAGATGATTTTCAATTAACTATTTTACAAAAAGATATATACCGATATTCCGTTTGAGATTTGATCAGTTTAAAAGCAGTGATTCCATGTTGTTTTCAGCACCGCCATCAACTTGGATGAGGACCACGTGCGTTACAGCTTCAGACCAGTGGGCGGCACCATCATCACTCAGCTAGAGCCGTCTTCAATGGCCATAGATGCAGCACAAAACATCTACATCTCATTTTCGGTGAGTCAAGACAAGAATTTATTTGCACTCGGGCCATTGCACAACGGCATAGGAGGAATATAATACATACAAAGTTTATATATACACACGTGACAAGGTGGGTGACTGTTTGACAAATTACTTATACACACTTTGACAAACCCAGATACAAGTTCGTTTGTTTAACGACACCACTAGAACACATGGATTATTAATCAGCAGTTATATCGACACTTGGTCACATAGGAAACCCGCTGCCGCCACATAGGCTACTCTTACTTTTCTACATAAGTTGGTAATTTTTTTCATATGCTTAGAGAAAGAAATCGGTTCCAAGAATAAATATTAATTTAACAAGGATGCTTGAAATCATACAGTCGGAGGGATACGATCAAGTAAAATATATATTTTTTTCTTTTTTCTTTTTTCCACATTAGTTGGTAATTCTTTCATATGCTTAGAGAAAGAAATCGGTTGTTCCAAGAATAAATATTAATTTAACAAGGATGCTTGAAATCATTCAGTCGAAGGGAAACGATCAAGTAAATGTGTTTCTTTTTTCCACATTGGTTGGTAATTGTCATTGATATATGCTTAGAGAAATAAATCGGTTGTTCCAAGAATTAAAATATTGATTTAACATGGATGTTTGAAAATAAGCCAGTGGAAGGAAAACGATTAACTTGTACGTGTATTTAATTGCAGGTGAACAACGCTATCGCCGTGTTTAACCTTCCACTGTATTCAGATCCAACCACTCGTGATGCTAATCCACTCAAGTTCTTCTACCAAGGGAGCAAGCATTGGTCCAACTACAGAATTGACGCTTCAGATTCAGAAGCAGGTTAAACTCCAAAATCATGTTGTTAAAATACGGGCGCAGATCTATGAATTGACGTACATGTAGCCTACCAGATTATATAAAATGTTGAAATCTAAACAAATGGTGTTATAATGCGGGCGTGGCTGAACATATTTAGAACAAGGTTACAACGTAAATAGTTGTTCTTGTTCTGAATTAGTTTAGGGACCATTTAATCCATGTCCTCAGATGGAGAAATTCGGTGACAAATGAATATTCTACAACGTTGTCATTTCTTTGAAGTCTAAATAATTTAACCGCATTATAAAGGTTTTTCTTTTATAATAATGCCTGTTTCATTGGAATAGTTTTATTACAATCATACTCGATTGAAATAGCACTAGTTGAAATATAAACACTATTATAATTATTATTACATTTATTACAATATAGGAGCTGATTTGCGAGACAACTTGTGTGTATATCAGCTACAAGACAAGAGGTCTGCGGATGTTTTAAATTTTAAATTTATTTTTTTTGCAGCTGGCTTTCGCGTGAACATGACTAGGAGGAACATGTACTCCTTCTATCAATCGGAAACCATAGTTCCGTTCACATGGGTCAACGATAGCTCGATCTATCTCTTGACAGCTGACACCGGTGCTTTCAGAACATACACGCTTGCTAGAGATGGGATTGATTATCACGAGGGAATTCGTGGCCGAACATTCCAGGGTAAGGGCAATCGCTAGTTCAAGCGTAAACATTAAGGGCCGATTTCTCGTCACAGGTTTAAACCTGATCGCCTGTTTAAACTCTGATTAAACAAGGCTAAACAGCTGGTTTTAACCGACCGTCAAGTTTAAACTGGTGTAAAAGTAACCCAAGTCCGCCGGGAATGCAAATCGGTGTTTTATCCTATCATATAACGAACAATTCGATAAATTAAAAAAAATTAATCCGGCGATCAGGTTAAACCGGTGACGAGAAATCGGCCCTTAGAGTCTTAACTTCATAAAGGGTGAAGTGATCAATTGTGTTGGGTTTTCTATTTGCAAGTCTTGCATCAGGCTTTAAAGTTTGAACTTAATTAAAGACTGAAGTCTAGATTTTAAATATTTTATAAGCACTATTTTCTTTATTAAAGTCTAACTCTTAAGTTAAAGTCTAAAGTCTAGACTTTAAGACGTTTATAAACTCAAGGCCAGAACTACATTGCATAGACATTAAAGATTCACTCCAGAGTTTGGAGTTGTATACTACCGTACATGTACGTGCGCATTTAATGCTATTTGTAACATCTGTAAGGCTAATACAGCATGTCTTCTTATCAAATTTAGCATTTACTTAGATCTTAGTGCTTACATTATCAATGATCTAACTTGAATAATAAATTAAAATGCTTTATTAGTCTGAAAATTTGAGAGTTTTGCCTTTAAACTCATGATAACCCCTTTCAGCAAACAAAATAAATAAATAAAACAAGTTATGCATTAACGAGAGAATGTGTTTTATTGACGTTGAAATTTAACAAAATGGCTTACTTTTCACAATTCAATCCCTATATGCCAGATAAAACATCGCCTCTAAATGAAGAAATCTGATTAAACTTGCTACACACATCTATTTACTTGGCAGATTGATACCTTTATTTCCATTCAATCCACGAACATTTCGAGCAAATTGTCGCTAATTGCATTAGAAGATCCCTTGGGATGTAACTCTGACCAACGTGTCCATCAAAGTCGTAGTTTGTGTTTTTATATCTCTGTTGAAAGTTGGACGTCTTGGTGTAACGTAATTTAGCATGGCGCCCTTGTCGAAGTAAATCAGTTAAATTACCATACTCTTGTGTTGGCAGCACCGACAGATGGTGGATATGTGTTGGATGTAGAGATGTTAAGTGTATTCAGGGTCAATCATTGCATTGTCTCGGGGCGCAGAATACTCGCATGGATGACAAATTCAAGACGAACTTAAGACAAATTAAATGACAAAACATTGACATGGCCAAATGGGTATCTGTGCACAAACTGTCAAGGCAGGGTCGATAATACGTTCGTTTGTTTAACGACACCACAGGAACACATTGATTATAAATAAACGGTTATTGGATGTTAAACGCACTGTTATATCCACACTTTATGACAGAGGTAGCCCGACGCCGCCACATAGGCTACTCTTCGAATAACAGCAAGGGATATTATATGTGCACTTTCCCACAGACAGGATGGTACATACCACGACATTTTATAGAATAGTCGCTGATCACTGTTTGCCACGGTAAATAACCCAACCGGTCCTCTGAGGACGATCGATCCTTCGACCCATCGAGCCTTAGGCGGACCCTCTTGCACTGCGCGACGTCCCGCTCCAAGGCAGAATCGAAGGGACATTGCGACAGTCGAGATGGCATGTACTCACCAATCAAAGCCAAATCAGCGATGATACCAGCCTTACGTTCAATAGGGCGAGCGTTCTGCTACCGAAACGAAACGTTTTGTAAACGGTGTTTGCATCTAACATGAAATGAATGTGTTATGATAGTACACGATCGGTACCAGTTACACAGTTTCAGAGCCTTCGTGCTATTGAACGTAAGGTAGATGTTCGCGATAACTGAGCGCATCCTGCACCACAGGTGGCGATCCGTCATAAGCGCAGCCATATTGTTTGTCCGTCGTCTTCATCGAAACGATAAAAAGCATTTAAAAGAGGTCCAACGCAAGACAAACTCAAGTCAATGTGCTTGCACAGATATTGCTATATGTAACATACATTTTTGGCTAATGGAGCGTTTTTTTATTATTCAAGTTAACCCGTAGGCCTACTTACATCGCATTGCTTACAATATCAATAATTTATATCGACAAATTATTGTAGACAAAAGTGCAAGGAGCATATTAACCTGCTATAAACGCATTAGGTATACGGAATTGATTTAGTAAGCAAACAGATTTAAGTAAATGTTATTTTCAATAATAACAAGTGTTCCATTTGAAAGTACAGAATGCAAATGGCAGAAGTTTTTTTATTATTGTTTAAATCGTTGAAGGTATAATTGTGTAATAACACAACAATAATCCCAGCGATATCTCCTGCAAAAGCCTCTAATGGATGATAAACTAATATAATGTACGTATGTAAACTTGTATATGGGCCGTTGATAATTGTCGGTGTAACCTCAAACTATGAACCGTAACTTTTGTATTTGGTACTTCGCTAACCGTCCAATTATGTTACAATATCCGGTGAAGGTTCAAACGCATGTTAGCACTGTTCTCTGTTATTATTTGATTAATTACGAGTGTCATGGACTGAATTCCAGCAAAGTCTTCCTCGTCTTCAAGTCTAGCCACACTCAGCGTCTCTAATCACTAATTATGACAAACTCGTCGTTACTTGAAAGAAAAATAGATTCGACTCGCAACTCTGAATTTCTCATTTTCAAAGCTTTTGTGATTGTCTGTATCAAAAGACTTTCTGATTGCTAATATAAGATCTAACACCCGCCATCTTGCCCACAGCTAGAATAGTTAATGCTGTGTAAACGGAGAGAACGTCCTACCACAGACCCGGTCAGCTGTAACTAGTTTTTAGTCAAACTGAATAAGACAAAGAAAACAGAGAATCGCCTTCAGGGGGCAGAATCAATGGTTATCAAGGCTGAAGCGAATGGAACACCCAGAGGCGAATGGTGGACAGAATCGGATACAGACAATGGATATTGAAATCGGACTGAAGAGCTATGCAGCCTAGAGGACAAAGTTCGTGTGGGCAGGGGTCAGTAGCAGAGAAATATATCCTGAGGGGGTAGTTCTTGTTCTGCTTATATCGGAGTCAGTAATGTAAACGTGAATGGAGTTAATGCGATTTCTTGTATGATATTCGCCAGACTTAAGAAAACAGGATCGAAATTGTTAAATGGAACATATAGATATAAAGCGTCAACACCAGCAACAAAGAAAGACATCCTAACCAGGAACTCTTTACTCGGTTTGTTATGCTGGAGTCAGCAATGATAATGTGATTGTTGTTAATACGATTTCTTTTATTGGTTTCGACAGATATACATGTAAGCAAACAAACAGAATTTTGGTGAAACTAGTCAAATATACTGAGAGAAATATCTAAAGCGTTAAAACCACCAACAGAGAAAGACATCATGAGGGGTAGTTCTTGTTCTGTTATATCGGAATCAGTAATGAAAACGCGAATGGAGTTAATGCGATTTCTTGTATGATATTCGCTAGACATAAGAAAAGAGGACTTTTGTTAAAATAGTCAAATATACCGGGAGAAATATCTAAAGCGTCAAAACCAGTAACAAAGAAAGACATCCGAGGGGGTATGCTGGAGCCAGTAATTATAAGAATGTGATTTCTTGTATGACATTCGCTAGATATAAGACAGCAGGACTTTGATCAAAATTGTCAAATATACAGGAACATTTAGATATAGAACGTCGAAACCAGCAACAGAGAAAAACATCCTAACCTGGAACTCTTGTTCTGTTGTGCTGAAGTCAGCAATGATAATGTGATTACTGTTAATACGATTTCTTTTATTGCTTTTACCAGACATAACCAAACAGGACTTTCGTGAAAATAGTCAAATATACCTGGAGAAATATCTGAAGCCTCAAAACCAGTAACAGAGAAAGACATCCTGAGAGGGAAACTCTTGTTCTGTTATATCGAAGTCAGTAATGTAGATGTGAATAAAGGTAATTTTTTAAATTAAAAAAAAAAAAAATCCAAACATTTATTGTCCCCAGAAACATAGGCAATATGAATGAAGTTAATGCGATTTCTTGTATGGCATTCATACTAGACATAAGAAAAGAGGACTAGTGAAAATAGTCAAATATACCGAGAGAAATATCTAAATCGTCAAAACCAGTAGCAGAGAAAGACATCCTGACGGAGTAATTCTGTTATATCGGAGTAAGTAATATAAACGTGAATGAAGTTAATGCGATTTCTTGTAAGACATTCGCCTGAGATAAGGACACTGGACTTTAGTGATAATAGTCAAATATTCCGCGAGAAACAATTATATATTAATGTTAAAACCAGCAACAGAGAAAGCCTTTCTTGGACAGAACTCTGGCGAAGTCAGAGGTTGTGCCCATGACAGATGTGCTTGAACAGTTTTCTGATGGAAGCACACCAAAAATGACCCATACCCAACAAGCAGAGAAAGACGTCCTGAGTGGGTAAACTCTTATTCTGTTATTTATGCTGGAATCAGCAATGGTAATGTGCACGAAATGTGATTGCTGTTAATACGATTTCTTGTATTGCATTCGCCAGTAACAAGGACGTAGACTATTGGTGAACACGAACCAATACCGGGAGAAACGGTTAGCTCTAATATAAAGCTCCAAAACCAGTAATGCGATGTCTTATATTGTATTCACGAGACTTAATCAAACTGGACACTGCAGCTTATGGTGAGACACGACGCACCCTCCCCCTGTGTCCACCCCCCCCCGCCCACATTAGCTACGGGACTGTGGCTGAACATCTTCAGATTTGTTGGACAAGACTAGATATAAACTTCAAAAAACAGTAACATAACCAAAAACGTATCTCCTTATGAGGCAGGGTCCAAGGGATATGCTGACAAAGAGGAGATATGTCAAGGAAATCTACAAGTGATAATACCAGGTGTTCGCGAAATGTCAGCGTATCCTGCAATATCGGTTGCTCTCGTTGGGCGTACGGTTTGGGTCATATGACAGCTATTATTATAATAACATTTGATCGAAGAATACTAATAGAACATATTTGTAGAATTATTTTGGGATACATGCATTGCGTTCAATAGGGCGAGCGTTCTGCTACCGAGATAAACAATTTGACTGTTACCGATCGTGTACTATCACGTCGCATTCATTAATGTTAGATGCAAACTCCGGTGACAAAACGTTTTGTCTCGGTAGAAGAACGCTTATACCCCGGTAGTTGAATGCAAGGCTGATTTATATTATTCGAGTAGTTTGCACAGAACTATTTTTAAATACGTGATTTTAAAGTGAAGTTTGTTTTATTTAACGATGCCACTAGAAACACATCGATTATAAATCAGCGGTTATTGGACGTCAGACGCATGGTTATATTGACATATGGTCTCACAGAAAACCCGCTGTCGCCGCTTCATGGGCTACTCTTACCGAAAAACATTAAGGGATCATTTATGTGCACTATCCCATAGACAGAATAGCACACAACACGGAATTTGATAAACAACACATGTTTCACTGGCTGGAATGGAAAATAGCCCATAAAATGTTTTGCGCTGTGGAGGATTGATCTCTCGACCCATCACGCCACAGGCAGACATTCTACCTCTGAGCTACATCCTGCTCCTAGACAGAGAGTGTTATCCTCAGACAAAAAAGAATTTTTTTTGGGGACTAATTAGTGGCAAATCTCTACCAAATACTCTTTCATTCTTATTATATGTTTTCTACAACTCAGTTACTGATTTACTTAATTAGTTGCACCTTTACATATAGGAAACATGTATTAGATTACATGGTCTTTATTGTTAAATGCACGAACCGATTGGGTAATAAATTGTAATTTTTATTGCAGTTTTCACCACAGCTTATTCTTGTATCCAGCGGGTTCGATGCTGCCATTGGCTGTCCAGAGGTACTTCTTGATGCCTTATTCTGCATGTTTGCAAATGCTCAAAACAAAACAGTATTAAATTGTATATAGCTACATGTAGTCAAACCTGCTTGAGTGGCCACCTGTATTAAGCAACCACCTGTCAAATGATCACTAATCTTCCAAATCATCAATTGTAATGCATTAATACCTGTATTAAGCAGCCACCTGTCTTAAGAGGCCACTTTTTGCTACTGCGTTGGTGACCGCTTCAGACAGGTTTCACTGTACTTGACAGTAGCTGGCAATTAATCAAGGTGAGATATGAAATATGCTTGCCAGAATTTAAAATGTACTTCCAGTAACTATCTAATAAATGTGAAACATAATGTATACAGAGCTCATTTTAGACAATGTTTTCTTTTAGCTCATTATCTTTAAAAATTGTTAATTTTCAGGAAAATGTATTTAAAAATGCTAATTTATACAAATTATTGTTAGCCAATTACCAAAATTTATCTAGTTTTGGCATATTGTATTTCATAAATTCAGTAGTTTTAATTATTTGCTGCTTTTGCAAGTTTATCCTTTTTTTCTCCAATTTTGTCTTGTCTTTACAGGGTGAGATGCGAGTAAGCCCGGCAACATTTGCTCACTTAGTTCACATGTTGTCTCCTGTATGTGAGGGAAGAGTTTGTGTCGTTTTAGAGGTTAGTTTTCCTTCAAGTATTGTTAAATGGAGTTGTCCACCATTTTGGTGCGAAAATCATGATCACATGCTAATGAATAAAGTAGGTTCTACGCAACTAAATTTTATGTTGGTAGACATGTTGGTGAGAAAACACTTCTTATTTTACCTTTTCTTCAACGAAGTCAGGGGTATAATGTTTATGCTGTTTGTCTTGTCCGTCTGTTTGTCTGTGAATCTGTCCAAATCGTTTCCACAGCATATCTGCTATTCTAGTTGATGTAGGGTCATCAAACTCAGTGAGTGGGTACATGTAGGGAAGGCTTTGTGTCGCACACCAAAAGTATGTCACTGCAACCTATATCTTGAACTCTGCCCTACATAGGAACAATATATATGTTTCCAAAGTGGATATGTTTAGGGAAGGTGATGTGTCAAACACTAAAAGTAGGTCACTGTGACCTATATATTGGACTCTGACCCTACAATAGCCGTTGATAATTAATCAATGTTTTCATGTGGAGTCATTAAACAAACCAACTGTCTTGGAAATAATGAAGTTTATTTGTCATCTGCAACAGGGTGGATATTGCCTCAAATCCTTGGCAGAAGGCTGTGCTCTGACCTTGAGATCTTTACTGGGTGACCCTTGCCCTTTGCTGCCGCCAATGACTGAACCTTCTGACAGGTATATTATTTTATTGATCTGTTTAATAGTAAGTCATTACATAACCACTTCCAGATACATGTGGTAAAAAATACTTTATAGAATATTGTTTAGTTACTAGTGGTTAACTGTGATTTGAAGTGTCATTGTGTACCGAGATACTTCATATTCCAATATGGTCTTAAAAAGAATATGGTTTTAATAAAATTGTAATATATTTGTATTAGTTTTGAAACATATTAGGTTCAAAGTATTTTTTTAAAACTAATTATTTGTTTTCAGTGTTACAGAGACAATCCTGAATGTGATCAAAATGCTTCAACCATACTGGCAGTGCTTTGCATACCAGGAGGAGCTCAGTCCAGGAGAGTTATGTCCCTTTGATGGAGTGAATGAATTACCTCCAAAGTAAGGTTTATCATATACTGTAGGTTGTCTAAACGGGATCTAGGTGGAACTGATGCATGTTTAGACTGAACCAAATTAGTCAGATTTCATTCTGAGACCAAGGATACAAATGACAAAGATAATAAATTAAAATAAGATCGTATTCGCAAAGTCTTTGCGACCACATAACTTGGTAAATACTATTATGTCATTCTCTTCATAAGATATGCAGTAACAATAAAATAATTACCTCAATTCCATGTTCTTAACACTTGCACATAGCCAAATACTGAAAAATGAGGTAACTTGAAAAGATATTGTGTGGAGATGCATTAGAGCGGAAATGTTTGGCACCAAAATCAGTGATTGAGGATCTTTAACTCATCAACGATGTATACATGAAGGTTGTGCTTGTATAGCCAGTGCTAATTGCCACATAAATAGCACTTTTATTCTTGAATTGGCATCTGGAATCTGAAGTAGAGAGTACACACATTGGGTAAATTCTATTTTACACAAACTATTTTAAAATTTATTTTAGTGCTATAAATTTCTTTATTTGCATGTACTATTTTAATACCTTCACTTGTGATGCAAATTGCTTGCTTAAAACCAAATGTAAAATGTTGCATAATTATTTCATTTACGGTACATTTTATCTGTAAGCAGTAAATAATTATATCATTACTTTTGTCTATGTTTTGTTTTGTATTGCTGTCTTACAGACCAGATATTGTATTTATGACAGAAGACAATCGACCGGAAAAGTATGATGTCAAGGACTATTTTGCCTTTGATGAAGAAACATTTGCTCAACTTGATAAAGAAATAGATCGCCTGATTTCTGAAACATCTCTAACCAAAGCACCTCACAGGTAATATATTTTCCTCACCAATATATTAACCTGAGAGAATATTGCATAAAACCCCTTTAGCAATGAACTACTAAATTTCTGCCAAACATTCTCAGTGTTAGGTATACATTTATACTTGGTAATGCACTTGTATTTACTACGGATACGGAAAATATTTTATTGTCTCAACTTGCTTTGTCATAATATCCCTTTGACTCTGTCTTGTGCAGAGATACGCATTTGGGTATGATAATGGTTTTGCCATTTTTCATTATTTGAAATTTATATCATGTATGTGTTTTTTATTAATTGTCTGTCATCTTTTATGAACTTCCATAGATTTCTCATCAAGATGATAAAGATGAATCAATATTTTATTTCCAAAAGAAATATTTAATATTTATATTATTTTTCAGAACTTGTCTTGTGTTTGATGCTGATATGAGAGCTCATCGAAATACAGTATTCAAGTATGTTCATGGTTTAGAACTTAATTCAATTTTTTTAGAGACTACAGAAATAGCTGGGGCCTGTTTTACAAAATATCGTTAGTCTAGTTTACGACTAGGTGTGGACATAAACGTAGGTAGAGAACTTTTGATCGCTAACTGTTAGTGATACGACTATAGTTATTAGCTGAGACGTCATGGGTTTTTGATCATTTGTGGCGTATTATCCGAGAATGCTACTCGTTCTTGGACACAATTACGTTTAATTATATTTTGGGAAACAGTTTTATTCAGATATTTACGTTTATGTCCACAACTAGTCGTAAATGTTTTGTAAAACAGGTTCCTGATCTTTTACTCGCATATAGGTGAAATAATCCTGAAGCGACTTTAAACTTCAAATCATTCATTCATTCCTGATCTTTTACCTAATTTAATACAAACACTATTACTTTGACATAAAAAGGCGAATAAATTTTTCAAAAGTTTGTCTGCAGTTCAGGAGTCAATTTCACATTATTTATAATAATTAGAAGAATGGACCTAGTATAGTGTTGTTATAATGATTATTATTGTTTATAAAAATGTAACAACATTATTAAGTGTTTATTTGATATTAAAATTACTTTTCCTATTCTATTTTATTATTCAGGTCACATCCGGAAAGACCTGACCGTATATCACGGATTTACAATTTACATGTGGAATGGGGGCTCTACAAAAGATGTCTCAATGTTCAAGTAAGTCGTGCAGACTATTGTAAATATATGCAGAATTTCGTCCTTTACGTAAAACTTCTTTTAGCCTATAGGTTTGTTTGAAAAGAAGACCAAAATACTTTTTTTTTTCAAATTAGACATACATGTATATCAGTAGATATGCTATTGCAATTTTCCCGTTTTGTTTACTAATCCATCACTAATAAAACTATATGTTGATCGAATAAACATCCTATGGCAGTACATCCTATAGCGGTACATACTATACAGGCATATTTGAATATGGTTGCATAAAAAATGTATAATTGCTTTTTCATTTACTTTTGATGTGTACTTTATTGCAGTCCAGACTTGCTACAGACGAAGAAATTTTGCTTATTCACAGGTATGTAATAAACATGCTCCAGACAGTGTCACACTTTGTCTTTTTATCTTTACGTTACCCTATTACGTAAATGATTGCACAGCTCTAGATGTAGAATGTTTTGACTTTATGGGTTTTGTTTGTGTTCTAAGCTGTATATTAACTTATAGAAATATGTATGCATTAATTTCAGCAAATCGTACTTGGATGAAATGAAGGAAACTGCTGATGCAGAATTTTCCCAGCTGAAGATCAAACAACAACAGTTTAACTCTGTATATCTGTGCAAGGTACTTGATATTCAAGTTTGCTGTAGACTTGCATTCTCTCATATTGTTATAAGAGTTCTTTTTTTTCTGTTTTCCAAACAACTGTCATAACCCGGTAATTTAAATTTAAAACATTATTTTTCTATTTTTAAGTCTTTTGTGTTCTGAGATCTTTTGCATTAACAATTACAGAGAAACTTTGTTAGTCCAGACTCCAATAAAGGAGAAACACCACCTTACATACATGTATAATTAGTTACACATTATACAGTATACACCTTGTTTGTTCGAATTTCAATAATTAACAAACTCCACCTTACAAACGTTTATGCTCATTATACTGAAGTAATGTAATCTTAGACTCTGGTTTAACTACCTAACATTGGAACAAATTTTGTGATGTTTTTTTTTAAAGGATACCTACAATTGCGCTTTGTTATCAGCTGGCAGTGTTCTAAATGTTGTGGATACAGTTCTATCTGGAGAGGCAAGACATTTATTATGTTAATTACAACATGCTTATATTGTACACCAGATTAGCGCATGTTCGCGACGTTTAAATTTTGCGAACGACACACTGAATTACAGGTGTATAGTCCGAAAGTATACCCCCCTTCAAAGTATACCCGGGTATAGTCTGGGAGCTCCCGACTTTACACCGGTAAGCATATTCTAACCGGATATTAAAATAATTTGTGCATATAAATTT
>JAULBR010043822.1:0-42092 GCA_032355825.1 Melanodrymia aurantiaca
TGATCGGCGTCCGTGGCGACCACTTTCGTCACGAGCTGACCACGCTGCACCTGATCCGTGATCATGCAGTTGTACGACGACTGGCTGAAACGTGGTGGGTTGTCGTTGATGTCCATGATGATGACGTGAACGAGGGCCGTCGAGCTCAACGCTGGCATCCCGCTGTCTGTAGCCACAACGAGGAAGAAGTATTCAGACTGGTTTTCATGGTCCAGATGTTTCTTTGTCATAATGATGCCGTTGTCGGAGTTGACATGGAAGTAGTCAACGTCAGAGCTGCCCATGAAGTTGGGGGCGATGCCGTAGTGGACCAGACTGTTGCTGCCAGTGTCGCTGTCGTTGGCGAAGACTGTGAGGATGGGTGTTCCAATCGGACTAATCTCCAGCACAGTGGTAGTGTACCGTTGACTGTGAAACACTGGAGCATTGTCATTGTGATCCTGCCAATTAGAAAATGTACATACAGTGAAACCCTTCTAAACTGGACCCTTGGTTAAGCAAAATATATCAAACACAAGCAATTAAACTTCTGACGCCTACCCAATAACCAAAAATGTATGAGCCCCTCTATAATTATAGTACGGTACTTATTATTTTGATTATTGTCCAATACAGCAATATAAAATTATAATACTGCTGCTGAATTGTGAAAATATTATGCTTGATTCAGGTCATTGACATATTTTGGAAATACAAATTTATTTAAACTTTATGTGATTCACAATCAATAATAAAATTATAATATTGTTGCTGAATTTTTAAAATGCTATGCTTGATTCAGATCATTTATATATTTAGAAAATGTAAGTGCTTTAATAAAGTCCTAGAGAAAGCCTGACTGTATGTTAAGACAGTAGGATGGAAATATAACCTGCAGGTTGACGAAGATGAGAGATTCTGTGTAACTGCCTGTGTCCGTGTCAGTGGCCCTCAGAGTCAACTCATAGTTTGACTTTTCTTCATAGTCGATCTCTCCAATCACAGATATCAAACCTACGCAACAACAATCACATTTACTTTATCACATTGACGTTAAAAACAACAGTAAACTCATGCCGTAAGACATGAGAGTTTAACACTGTAGGAAACCTGTGAGAACTACGGTCATCTTTGCAACAAGATAACAACGCACCCAAACCTTGACACATGGTGATTGGAAAGCGACATAATCGATCAATCAATGTGATAAAACTAAAAATCATAACATCAATAATTACGTAAACATTTGATTGAAGAAGGATGCAGAAAATGAGGAGGATAACTTTCCTTTCTGTGATATGCATATCCTGTGGGGAATTTTATACATCCAGGATTTAATAAACACCAGCATGTTTAGCAATTAAAGTAGTATTAATAAGTAATACTGATTAAAACTACAAGAAATTTTAAAATTACAGTAACAGAACAATTAAAGAGATCTAAATAGAATTGTCAACAAAATTAATCTTCCTCAACTTGTAGCAAATTTAAGTAATATATCTAGTGTATTATAATTATATTAATAAGACCATTGTTTATTTCTATCTTTTTCAATAACAATACACATTTGACAAATATGTACAGGGAATGTGATTGCAACATCGATATATTATAGAAGATGCATGTCTACATGTAGCTACACAATGTTGCTAAATTATGTCTAGAAAACAACACACATAAATTAACAAGGGAAGTTATATAAAGTTTTAGCTAATTGCATTAATTATTATATACAATATAAATATTGAGGGATTGAATAATAAACTGCATGCTAAATGTGTCGCCATTTTGCTTATATATAAATATAAATATTTTTTATGCGTAAAATATTATAGCTAGCGGTTCAGGTTGTGTGTTTAAGAAAGGGTGGACTCCGTCTAAACATAATAACTATGCAAGACACAAAACAAGTTTATGCAGACTGGATGTCAGTATTTTTTTTTTTTTACCAGTTACGGTATAAATCAATATGCAAAATTAGAATGAGTTTGAGTTGCTCTGAATGGTGGATTAAAGACTACAGTTTAGACAGAGTTCATTTTGATATGTAAATATACAGTGCAACCACATTATCTAGACCATATGGTTTATTGCATTACTGAATCATTGATCAAAGGAACATTAACACATCAATAGGATTAACAATTGACAACATTGAGCCTGGCTGACAACTGTTAAGTAAACAGACTGAGAAACCAACTGACTCCATTTTGGTACAGTGTGACAGCAATGACACACTGACAGGTATCAACATATGGCCAAGTCCGTTATGAAATGTTTCTGTTTATGCCATATCATTCTGACAATGCATCAAATATCGTGGTTTTACAACTATTTTTTCACAATGATGATTATCTAGAAAGGAAATCTAATATTTGTATAAATATGTAAAGAAAATGTCTAAAGTGGGGATTTTGTTTCTTTATATATAAATTATCGTTTGACATCTGTTGCCTTGGGTTTCAGTAATACTATAGTCCAGATTAACATGGTTTCACTGTGCGTATTTATAGCAACATTTTAAGAGGGAGGGGTAAAGCTAGTTTGCCAATAAATAAACAAAGGTAATCATAAAGCGGCTTATTTGTTAATACGAGACCGATAAAGCTAGAACAGCTAATCGATGTAATGGCTACTGTTGTCAGTTGTACTAGTAAAAAGCAATTTGTACTTCATTCTTTAATACAGCAATCAGAACCTAGCCTTACACAGTTGTACATTAAGCAGATATTTACGAAAAATAAATACACCTGACAGTCTAACCAACAATAATTGTTATATGTACTAAGACATGTTTCAATTTTGGTTGTTATTTTAAAAGTTGATGAAAACATTTGTCATAATAAAAAAGATAATACAATATATATACAACAAACTACGATCACACCAACATAGATCACAAAATCATACTATTAGTAGTATTACTAAATATATATTAAATACTATTACTACATATCGCCAAATATTACTTCATTTTATGACCAAATATCGAAAAGCGACCTCTTTTGAAAAGCAACGTATTTCACTATGTGTTATTTTTGCCGAAACTATGCTGTCGAAAACTTTAACATCATAATAATTTTTCACCAAAGATAAACCAAGCTATCGAAATATATATATATATATTTAATGTGATAGGATAATAGGACAATAATTCATGTTTTGCCTAGTATGATGGTTTAGTTTGTACTGTAGCACCATATTATTAGCTGATACTGTGTCATCATGATCTTTTAAATCAAAATATTTTAAGCAATATATACATGTACGTTATTATTGTTAAAATATCATAACTTGTGTCGCTTTTCAATACTGCATAGCATATAATTACATCTTCGCATGCTATGGTTATATCCATTGAACAAACATAGGTAAGTATGTAATATATTTTACCATTCAGTAAGAAAACAATAATGTCGTAAAAGACTACAATTAAATACAATGCACACGCACAGTAGCCACTTCCCATTAGTTGGTCGCTATTCGATAACACAAGGATATATATGTAAATCCATGATACCCGGTACAAAACTCACACATTCCACGACCCCTATTCCTCAATTAAAACGGAAGCAAACTCTCATACAATAAAACTGATGTAAAAATGTTAGCCACCAAACTACTGTAACCATATATTAACCACTTCACCACTACTAACCAACAAGGTAGGAACTAGAGATCATGAGATGGGTCAGTGCATAAAAAAAATGAAGGTGAAAGTGTTAATATTTTAAGTATACCTAACACCTGTGCAAAAATTTATTAAAAAAACCCAAAATGGCCGACAGCAGACTACGCGATTGCATGTATTTTAATATTTTTATAAATGCACATGTAGATGACTAGATGTGTTTATGCATTTTGTTAAAAAGTTAATGCCTTAATACATGTACATGTATAATAATATTCATTGAATATTTTTCTAAAATAATTGTTTCTATGAATCAAAAGACTTCCACATACTGTAAATCACTGAATTCTAGCATGATTATAATCAATAATGTCAATTTCAATATGACTATGCTAATGCCAATAATTTGATATTTCAGCCAATGAAAAGAAATTTTGTTTAATGTCTATTAAAAATCGACAAAATCTGCTATGAGCACATAATTATACTACATGTAGTTGTTTTTTATACATGTACCAGCAGCAATGAGAATTTTAAATACATTTTTGGGAAACGACAGAATATCAAGTTTTAGATTGCAATAAAAGGTTTGAATGTTTCCTTTCAATTCCATCTTTTTTCAGAAGGCTTATTGGTTAAAGGACTATATTTCTGTAATCACAATTCATGGTCTAGTTGACATCTTTAAAAATATAGAAATATAGCCTAACAAAATAGATTAGAAACCTAGCATGGCAGTGCTGACATAATGTACATTTAGAAACCTGGCGTGACTGAGAGGAAACATGTTTGCTTTAAAAAAATAAATAATAATTTGTTAAAAAAATTGGTGAGAGGGAAAGGAGTATGCAATTTATCTTATATATACTAATGTCTAGCAGACTTGTTCAACTAACAAAGTGCATAGAACAGGTCGTGAAGCAGGCAGATTGTGAACTAAAGAAAGTGTTATATATACCACATCCACACACTTAGACTCAGGCAACACTTCCCTGCTTGCATCAGATACAAAGACAAAAACACTTCAAGTCTTCTTAAGATTGTTGTTTGAACGTGATAATTTAGTTCCCCACCAATAACCGGTATTTGTAAATAATGTTTTAGTTATATGTACATTTCACAATACATGAGTAAACTTAAGCATTATTTTTGTACGCTCTACTAATTAGTTAATCCTTTGAACCTAATAAAGGTAAATCAAACAATTTTACGTCAACATTTAACTTAAGTAAAGTTTGTTATATTTTCTTTGTATTCTATCTTGGCTGCATAGATCAAAACATGGATTTTTTTGGGGCTAATTTGCACATAATTATATACTATTTTTCAATACATTCATTTACTAGTAACCCAAAACGAGTCACATTTTTTTCTGTGTCTATTATACCAGTTAAATTATAGATCAGTTTGGCCTGGTGTCATATTTAATTAAAGGAAACATGTTTAAAATTATGTTTTAAAAGATTAACATTTGAATGATCTATTGTCGAGTCAAAGAGTATTCTGAAATATATCACATGAAATCTAATAACAAGGTGTCTGAAATATCAGACTTTTATGTTTGATTCACTAAACAACACGGAAATATATCACGTAACTTGTAATGACTGGTTTAGAATATTCTGGTTTAATATCCCGATGTATACCATTCACGTAGTAAAGCTTAATCCTCTAGATTGAACTTCAATTGACCACCAAATGATGTTTTGTATGTAAACTGTAAAGTGTATTTACATTGAAATCTATATCTCAGTGCGTTAATATAAATTATTTCTTGTAGTGAAATATAATTACAGAGGAATAAGACATTAAGCCTTGGCATTATAATCTCTGCCACCAGAAAGCAAAGAAAATGCATTCAATCTTATTGGAAAGCACTGCAAATAGATGTTAAAGCATATACTGTAGCTACACAATGTTTGGCAACTGTATAAATTTTATAGTTAATGTATTGAATTAAGCCTACATTATTCAATGGTTACAAATAGTCATATAAATACTGCAGCCAATATCTTGACAAAATGTTAATGAAGTTGCAGTTATTCAAAACCGGTGCTATTATTAATTTTTGTTTATGCCTAAACAATGTAACCATTTTATATTAACTTTTGTTTTTGTTAACAATAAACATTTTACTACTAAAATCTACTAACAAATTTCCAAAATATATTAGTTAAATTAATTTGAAAGAAGAAAAAAAGACCTGTTTGTTGAATAAACAATTGAATATATACATTAAAATGGCAACCTATATTTCAAATTTTGTGTGTGTATTTTTTTTTACAGGTACAATTATCTTGAACCATATTCAAGAACACATAATGGTTTTTTTTAGGTCATACTAGTATTCATTATTTGGGAACAAAAATCTTACACATGGTACAAAAAAGTACTTCTCATACAAACGTTTAAACAAATTTTCTGAGAATGAAATCAGAAATTATATTTGCTATTGAAAAACTCTGCCTGAAAATGATATTCCCATCAAGAGACTGCCAGACAATGGCAGTCAATCAAGGAAGACAACCAGGTAATGAATTGTAAGCAGTGGTCTTCTTCTTCACAGGTTCTCAGTTTGATTTAAGTGTCATATAACTGTAAATCAGTGTGAAGGTGAAAACAAGTATGTAAACCATTATAAGATATTAAAAAAAACTATGTTTGTTATATAGGAAACCGAGTCCCCACGTCAGAAAAAGATTTTAAGAAATCATAATTTAGGCACAGGCTTTCAAGCAGTTATTAGACTAAAGTTAAAACTACAATTAAATTAACTTTTGTTACCCGAGACCAAATTAATTCTCAAAATGTTGACATTTTTACTATCCGATAGGATATAGCATATTTTGAACACGAATCGTTATTTATGTAGCTGGATGTTCCACATATGAATTACTGGAACAATTACTCAAGTATTCAGTGATTATTAGAAAAATATTGTCATTGATTAGTCAGTCTCACAAAACAATATTCACTCCTGTAAATTTGTTGGGAATTTTTCAGTATTCTGCCAATAAAAATTTGCAACTTAAATAAAACCTTTTTAAAAAGAATTCTATTTTCCAACCATTATTTGTTTTCATTATTTTTTTCTATAAAATAATTAACATTTAGAAGAAATGTTTGTTTCAAACACAATTTCCGTTTCTTGAAAGCCTGTAGAAACTCTAAAAGAATATATAAACAAATGAGAAAATATTAGCAAAAAATTATAAAGACCACTCAAAAACTACAGTACTACATAAAAATGTTATCTATGTTTCTCTGTCACTTACCTATAGACCTATACAGAACTGCAAATTACAATGCATTTTTTTTCTTAAAATGTTTAGGTCAATCATAACAATTCACATGACAGACAACAACAAAAATACGACATTTAATTGACTGGGCAAGCAGGGAAGCAGAAACACCCAACACAACAGAGAGATAGATTTTACTCACATGGGCCTAACACATCCATGGCTGATCCGACCGAGAGTAAGAGAGTAAAGGTAAAACATCACTCATTAGTAATCAAGACAAGATGGATGAACATCAGGCAACAAGAGAACCAGGTGAACTCGAATGCTACATTCACAATGTGATTTACATATGACACAGTTTATAATGATTGCATGTGCCATGTTTTAAATGTAGAGTTTAAATACATATTCATTCACGTAATAATGTTCAATAAGTGTAAATCAGTTTTGCCAAAAATAGAAAGAAACACCTTTCTTGAAACTGCGATATTTCTTTATGCATTAAGGAAAATTTGGACAAGTTGATACATTGAATTCTACCATAGTGCAAAAAAGGCATTGATCTTGTACTTCAAACAGATAGTTTTTAAACTGCACGATTTTACCATAAGCTGACAGAAAATGTAAACAGATAGAGTATCAGGTACTATGAAATCAGAAACAAAATCTGTTGTATTGTATTTTCTGTTTCACTTTAGATTGAAGGAAAATTTGAACAGAAACAAATTGTTAGCTCTGCTGTAAATACAAAGGGATAATTTAAATTAATAATATCACTCACATTAAACTGGCTCAAAATTACTGGTTTGTGCTTCTGTGTAAATTCCAAATTGTTTTAAAATGTTTTTTTTTAGATCAATGAAACCATGTACACTTTATAACAGAAATTTATGTCTATGGGTAAATACTTTAATTTGCAGCTTCAAAAATTGACATTCTCACAAACAGGATGTACTCTTGTTGCCAGATAACATGCTACCTACATGTATATCATTCTACACAGCCGTAGATAAGATTATACAAAATGTAATACAAGATTAACTTATTGTGTGCTGATTATGTATAGTAAACATGTATGTGCAGTAAAGTACACAATAATTCACTACAAACAAAGCTTTATTGATGATACAACTATGCAGCAATTTTATATCAAATTTGTATCCATGGCAACTTGTGTGACCATGGTTGTTCATGTGTTAGTAAGAGTTTGGTTACAATGCTCGAGGCAGATACCATCACCGCCACAGTAAAGTTTTCTACAAGCTGTAATATTGAAAATACAATTTTATACAAAACAGATGAGAAAATGTTTCTTTAACACTTTTTATCATGAAAAGTTTCTTTTAAAAAATGATACGTTACTTCAGTTATTAAATGCAAAATTCACCATTAAGGACAAAAAAACAGTAATGGAAATTTTTTCTTTTGAATATCAATTTAATTTATCCAAGTGCAGGAAAACTAAATAGAATTTCACCCAACAGATTACGGAAATGTGATACTTATTGAAAAGTGACTTTAGTATTGTTATGAGAAAAATTAATTACAACAGATAACGAAAGAGACTGAACTATAAAGTTGTAGTCCAGAGACAAATTTAATTTGGATTTTAACTACATGTTATTTTCAAGATATTAATCTAGTCTCCAGCATGGATTAAAAACTCAAGATTATAAAACTTGGAGTCAAGACCCAAAATCTGAACTGAAACGTCATGTAATTTGAATGGTGTTTCATTATCCTAACAGTCTGGAATAAGTTTGAGCATATAAAAGTTTTCTAATCTCGTGTGTGGAGGCTGCCCTGGTTTTATCATCTTTCTAGTTGTACACACAAGACATCACAGTATTATCCAAATGTCCTCTGCACTGTTTATTGCTTTGAGTGCCACAATGGTTTTATCGTTCTGAATTAAAATGAGTTTCTAGCAAGAACAGGTTTATCGGTGTTGCTAAATCATTAAACAGATATGGACAAGTATGGTTAGTACACAAGTACCAATGAATTACATGATTTGAGCAATGCGTTGTGGTGAAAACTAGAGGTTAGCTTATTCTGTAGTTTGCCAGCTAGTAGAAGGAGAAAAGAGTGTGTGTATTATTATGATAAACAGACAGGTACTTTCAAGTTGAATGACAGATTAATCTTAAAAGATGAATTATTAAAAAATATACAACTAATAATTAATAAAAGTATAGTTTTTATTTAATAGTTAATATTTAAAATGAAAATAATATAACCAATCACAAAATTTAAAATAATGCTTAACATTTTCAGATTATAAAAATAATACACATGTATGTTTCACAATCTCAATCTTAAAAATGTTATATAGAACAATGGGGAGATGTTCAAATAACAAAGTATTGACACCAGAGCCATTTCTCAAGCAATACCCTTCAAAAACCCTGCAGGAAAAAGGTCCACCACTCACCAAGCATCAAACACAATCCACAAACCCCATCAACTCATCCCCAAAAGCCAAACTTCCCAAAGGGTACACAGCAAAAATAGAAGCTTAATCATCAAACAAAAACCTAGATCACCAGCAAGGTGGAACTCACCTGTGTTAAAGTCAACAGAAAAGTCACCATACTTGTCTCCCTTAGTAATGGAGTATATAAGTTTCTGGTTCTTGGGACTAAAGGCTTGGACACTGATTACAGGAGAGTGCATCGCGATGTTCTCTGGTACGCTGACGTTGTAGAACGGTTTGTCGAAGATTGGACTTTCTCGATTGATGATATGGATTGGAACTTTGATCAGAGTTCGATGTGGAGGTCGAGCTGCAATGATTAAAAATAATTATTCAACTTATATTTCATGACAATTTCAAACTAATTTATCATCATGTAATAACAGACACACAGGTCAAAATTAATGGTACTATTATGGCGGGTAATTTCGCAGTGGAAATTATTAATATTTCGTCATGAACACTTCTGACTGTGGTTGCCTATGGCACCCTCTGTCAGACAAATTCGTTATTTTTCTCACAACTAAAAATGGTACGAGTGCAAGAAGATCTGAACGAAATGTTTACACATCAAACCTTTGTCCTGGGCTTCTACCATCAGCGTGAAGACCTTGTTCTGGTCCCGGTACGACAGACTCCGGACCATGATATCTCCAGTGATGAGGTTGATGTTGAATTTCTGCTCATCGCCATCTATGATGCTGTATCGCACCTCACCATTCTGACCTTCGTCCATATCGACAGCCGTCACCTGAAACCAACCAGTATCAATCAATGTTCTGTGGGAAAAATGGAGTGCACAAAATAAATGACCGAATCATCGTAAATGTTCACGATGGGCTGATCCAGGTGTTGCATTGGAGACAAGGAATCAAACACTGTTATTTTAGCACATGGAATACAAAAGAATCATGCTGGTTAGACCTAGTCTATTCATTTAAACCATGATAAATCTTTTATATACCAATGCATGATTAAAATTGGACAAAAATCCAAATCAATCCCTAGGTGAGAAGGATCGATTCTGCAACGTATTCGACACCAGTTGGTATATTTACCATTGAGCTATATATGTGTCTCCCATGATGCATAGATTACGCAGTGCTTAAACAAATTGTTTAAAAATCTGAACAAATATTACTTACCCTTTTAACAATTTCTCCCTCTGGTGCATCAAATGACACAACTGAGTGGTACGGCTGGTTGACAAACATGGGCGCATTGTCGTTTTCATCCAGCACCGTAACCATGACAACCATGTGAGCCGACTGTCCATGAGAATTGGAGACGCTGACCACCACTGTGTAGTTGTCCTGAGTCTCGCGGTCAAACGGAATTCCCTTCGTCTTCAACGCTCCCGAAGTGTGTCCAATGGAGAACTGATCTTTGTTGTTGAGCAGGGAGAACCGCAAGTGCTCGTTTAACCTATGACCTACAGTCTGGACAACTGTGAGGCGCTTAATCACTGACAGGTTCTCCAGCACGCTGGCAAAGTAATGCTTTTTGGTGAAGCGCAAGCCGCTGTTTTTAGACTGTCGTACGTTGATGATGACGGTTGCAGTGCTATCAAACTTCCCGTCGCTCACTTGAACTTTTAGCTCATACCTCGGCAGCATGCCCGTTTCCTCTCTCACAAACATCACACCCGTCTGCGGGTTTAGTGCAAACCTGTTTCCGTAGTTACCACCCACAATGCTGTACGTGAGCAGCCCACCGGATGAAGAGTCGGCATCATGAGCGTGGAGGTGTATGACGGCCACGTCCTTGTAAGTGGGCAGAAGAAGTCGTGTTCTGTAGGTGTGGTTTGAAAATAGCGGAGGCGAGTCATTCACATCTGTGACAGAAATGATCACAATGGCTGGAGTTTCAGAGCGAAGTCGCGGCTTGCCGAGATCAGACACTTGAACGCTGAAGTTGTACTGAGTTTTGCTTTCATGATCTAGGGATGTTCTGGTACGAATTGCACCGGTTCCTGTATGAATTCTAAAAATAGCCTTGGCTTCAGGTTCTATTATTTCATATCGAAGTAAAGAGTTTGTCCCAGAATCTGCATCACTGCCTTTAACAACTAAGGGTGAGCCACTCTTACTGAAAATCATGCTGTTAGGTGGCGCCGCTTCGCTAATACTTCCCATATACACTTGTTTGTCAAATATCGGGTGGTTGTCGTTTACATCATGCACATGAATAACAACATGTGAGGTTGTTTCTGCACCCACGATATTCATGGCCGTGATGGTTAGATTGAACAGCTGGTCTCTTTCATAGTCGACCACCTCCTTCGTTGAAATAACCCCAGAGTTGGGATTTATCAAAAAATATCCCTCTTCATTACCGAACACAATGTCATACACTATTGACGACTGGCTTGTTGCGTGCATGGTGATGACAATTGTTCCAGGCAACTGGTTTTCTCTCAACTCGGCTGCACGTTCAGACTTCCAGAACTTCGGTGGGGCGTTGTTAGACAGGGTGACATGAATTTTTACATCGCACGTGCAGCTCAATGAAGGTGAACCCTTGTCTGCTGCCATGACAACAAGGTCATACTCCCACTGTACTGAACGATCAAGCTCTTTACCGACCGAGACAATACCGACAGTTTCATCGATCAGGAACGAGCCTCCAACATTACCTGAAATGTAGATTAAACCAAATTAAATAAATAAGTCTCATTACGATTTTATACTAAAGAATGTTGTCACAAAATGCTGTAACTAAACAACAGGGATGTATATATTTGATACTAATTAAGACAAAAAATATATCATAAAATAATTTACCATTTGATGTTTTCAATGTTGAAAAAAGTCAATGCTATTAGTTTGAAGCACAAATTGGTGTGTGTAAACATACTAAAAAAAGATTCAGAAATTACATGTGAAGAAACTTACCAGAGATAATGGAGAAAGAAAGTTCAGCATTAACTCCTTTGTCATTGTCTGTAGCAAATGTCTGGACAACAGAAGTTCCTATTGCTGCAGTTTCAAAGACCCGACCGTCGAACATACTAGACAAGAACTGTGGTGTGTGATCATTGTGATCCAGCACGTTTATAGTGACACGTACAAAGCTTCGTTTCGATGGTGTTCCTCTGTCTCGCACCATGATGGTGAGCACGTGACGAGCTAGCGCTTCCCGGTCCAAGGACTCTGCCACACTTACAATTCCTGAATTCAACAAATTATACTAAGTTAATGGCTACACTTAAAAATTTATGAAAGATTTGTTTCATGGATACACAGAAAGCACTGTTAATGTTGAAATCTCTATAACACACTGATCTGGTAAATAGCAACACATAAAATACTTCTTATTCGTGACTCTTTATAAATTAGTTGTAAGAAAATGAAAACACTGCAGGACTATGTGGGTTTTTTCAAACCACTTAAAATCTATGATTGGAATCGAAGTAATGTATTATATAAGACAAGTGATCACCTAAACAAATACATATTTTAAAAACAAATGTTTAAAAAGTATGGAATTAATAAAACTATTGATATTTTTTATTAAGCGAAATGATTTACTATTAAAAACATTCCACTTTTGGCCTATTAATTGCAATAAATTTACTGAGGAGAGCGATTGTTCGCCTGGCACCATTTTAGGAATGATCTTCAGCTCGCCTTGATTACGATAATGGCAAAGACTGAATAATATTTAAATGACCAACGTAATCCCATTAGATGTAATACGCTGGCTAATTCTCACCATTGCGAGGGTCTATCTTGAACTTGCGCAGACTAACAAGGTTTCCTGCGGAGGAGAACGTGTAGATGAGCATCTTGTCCTCGTCGCGGTCGGTGGCTGTCACCCGAAGCACGCTCGTGTCGATCTGCACACTCTCCATCACTTCCCCCATGTACATCAGCTGCGAGAACTCGGGCTCATTGTCATTGATGTCGATCACTTTCACGTAAACCTGGAACGAAACATTACCAAACAACACATCAGTGATGAATATTGTACAAAATATAGAAGATGTATCATTGTTAAAGGTGCATTATACATTACATCAATCGAACTTGTCCTGGGGGTCGATGGGTCGATCCTACTCAGGGGACCTGTTGGGTTATTTCCTGTTCTAATCAGTGATCCATGACTGGTCAAGTTCAAAGGCTGTTGCTATGGCTCATGTTTTTAAAAGTGTTACTAAATGTGTCATAATTCTTTAAATTTTGACCACTATGAACTTAACACTTGATCATGCAAGGAAGCAGTCATATTTATTATGAAATTGCCACAAAGTTCTAACAAATGTATCACGGTCATGATAATGGATAACCATTAATTTCATTTTTATTAGTTTACGTTATGATTTTCACAAGAAATAATCAAAACCATATATGTAGTTGCCATTAATTTTGGGTTACTGTTGAGCTTTTGAAGAGAAAGTTCCAAAAACATGAGATTGTGTTTGTTCATAGTATTAACAGTCTAACTTACTGTACAGGACTTTGATCAGCTGGTTACCATGACGAACGTGAAAATGAATAGAGCAAGTAAACAAACATTGTTGCCTCTGTATTATTATTTCATATTTCTTTGTCCTTTAATGCATGCTCAAATTTACATATTTCCTCTAATTATCTTTAGTTATGCTTATTCCTACACAACTCGGGCAAGACGAAGTTTGATATTGTATTTCAGTGCAGTGCAACAAAGACTTGGTTTGTTAATTATATAACAAGAATGCATCGAGTGCAAAATGATCTACATCTTAAAACAGCATATGTTTCTCAACTTACTAATCTATTAATGTTTGTCTTTTATTCTCTCAAACCTTGTTTATTATAAGTATCATTTTCTTTTCAAGTAATAAGTGGTTTTTACATAGCAACATGTCTTTCCTATTTTGGATGTTGAAAATAAAATCAGGAATAATTTAAAAACATAATTTAAAAACAGATTAATTAAATAATCCCTTATTATGCACATTGTTTTATTTATCACATTAAAAAAATACATTGTCAATTTTTTGCTTTTGAAAATCTATTTATAAATTGAGATGAAATTTCTATTTCTAAGATGAATTTTGAAGAATGCACAAAATGCTATGCTTTTATAACTAACAGCAGGTGTCGAAATTAATCAAGATGTCTTAGTGACACAAGATCTTCCAAGTATTCTTCCACTGTGCTGAAGTCTATTTGTATTGCAGTTACACTTACATGATAGACGATGAACTAACGATGTGAAAGACTGTTGAAAACTTCAAGATGCCAGCAATTTGTTGAGTCAGACAAATCAATCGGGGAAAATAACAGATATATACTACCGAGATTATACACGTACATTTTGGCATGAATTGGCATGACTTCGAGATCTTAAGTACATTATCAATATCATGTCATTCCTGAGACAAATCTGCATGTGAAAATATATTTTAAAATATTGGTCTAAAATTTACTGAAGTTAAAGAATGCGATAACGGTATTGATAGTAATACTTTTGATATTGAAACAATTATGTTGGTCATGTAGCCTGATGAATTGAATCTGTTTGTCTTGTCTTGTTTTGTCTATATAAGTAATACAGTATATTGAATATTATATGCTTATTGGATTCTTGCGCGATGTTATTGGTGACAGGTAACAAAACTACCAACAAAACAATGATGTGTATTGATTTGATTTGTTTCCAAGACTGACCAACTGTGGCTAGGAGATTTGAGATTTACAGACCACTGATTGTGTCCTGGTCGAATAAATGGATGTGGTTTTTTTATGGTCATCTCAATTTAATATCAGCATTTAATGTTGCCAAGAATCCGACTATTTGCTTTCCTCAACCCAGAACTTCAGTAGACACGGCTGGCTGGCTGGCTGGCTGGCTAAGTTACCCAGGTACATGTGTCATGGATGCCATGGCTGGCTAACTTACCCAGGTACATGTGTCATGGATGCCATCAGTTGCACACACTGTGAGATTGTAGCTTGGCTTGGTCTCCCAATCCAGTTGGTGAGCCAGCAGCAGACTGCCATGCTTGGGCTGTACTGTGAACATTCCTTCATCATCACCGCCTGTGGAAATAAAAACACAAACAGATCAGTAAAGCCACAGTTTAATCTACAACACAATCAGGGGTCAGTTACGGAACCCATTCCCCTAGAGCGAATTCCCAACAAGATAAAAAACAATTTAAAACAATTTTGAAAAGAGTAATTCAACCCAAACATGTTTTAGTTTATTTTTTATTTTATACAGACACAGTAGATTGGATGTGCTCCTGTGATATCATTAAACAAACCAACTTTATACAGTGAAACCTCTCTAAACTGAACACACCTGGGACTGAGTAAAATGTTCGGTTTTGATGGGTGTTTGGTTTACTGAGGTTTAAATACATCACACAAGGCTGTTTGGGACTTTAAAATGTTCGGTTTAGAGAGAATTCCGGTTTACTGATGGTCCAGTTTAGAGGGGTTTCACTGTAATTATATTTTTAGAACCAATCAATATAGCATAGAACTTCAGTAGATTTTATTCATATTTTTTTATATATTTAGTGTTATATGACAAGTTGTGGTCTGCAAAAACAGAACTGTTAGTGCACTTTTACGAGGAATCCATGTTCTATTTTTTCATGACCAAATATAATTTAGTATATTTTGGAAATTATAGCAACAAAACAGAAAGAAATGGAATACACCAGTATTGGCAGTGCATCAGAACTTCATAGAGTGCACATGCATCGAATCAAAGTACATACTTGGCGAGAATTCAGTACTAAATGATAATAAACATATTAATGTTTTAAACGTGAAGCTTCCAGCCAACATGAACCATTAAAACATGTGTCTATGTACTATGCCTAATCTGTCCAAAGACAAACAATGAATTATGCATTGACAGTATATGATTTATTTTATATCGGTGCATCTTTTTTGCATGTATAAATGGAATGTAATGGTTGTTACATGTTTCACACATTACAAAGATTCTATATGGACAAACACAATAGCGGTGATCGATGCTTTGCAGATTACAAACATTCCTATGTATTAAATAGACTAAATGGTAGTCACCTTACAAAGATGTTTTGTTATGTATATATTATATACCGGTAGGTAACTGTATGGCAGTTAAATGGTTTACTCATTAGTATATAAATAAGTTTGATAGTGACAACTGAGTAATATCTCTAAGAGACTGTCCATAATGTCAATGTGTTTCACAATGATGATGACAAAAATTCTAAATTTTAAATATTTTATTTGGTTTAAAATAACTTTAGTTCTGCATACTAGTATACAACAGATTTACAATTGAGATGAAAATCTTCCTGAAGCACAAATGAAAGCTTATAACTGTCTGACCAGTCAAGCTATGATAAACATGCAAAGTGTCTACAGACGTGTTCAACACCTGTACAGTTGTGTTCGCATTCCATGCAAGAGGAAACCAGATGATTCCATTTGCACACGACCAGGTACAATTGGAAGCAGTGGAGCACTAAGCAGGAAGTCTGGTAATGCTTTCATACTAACAATGATGAATCTACCGTCGAAGCCAATCTGGAAATTGCTCTTCAAACGACATTGATTGATTTTGGCCGTTTCTGGCATATTCAAAAAATAATTTAGCAATTTTGTGTATTTCCACAAAAACACACGCATTACATTCGGCGGACAGCGAGCAGAGGCAGCGAGCAATTTGCCGCCATGGCTGTACTTCTCATTCCTGTCTCGCACGTGTTACACAAACAAACAGCAGCGGTATCACCACTGATTCTGCATACTCATCGGTTTAACACTTCCATGATTCCAAACACGGTCATACTTATAGTATGTGTACATTAAAGAATAAAGTATAGTGAATAACATTACAAAGTACATGTATAACGTTTTCTTACAGCCATTATATAAGCTAAAAATACAGTGTTGGCCATTAATATGTTTGACTTGTATTTAAATGACCACTCACAGTTTACAGTAACTCGGCTAACTGAGAACAAATGTTCCATTTTGACACAGGTTTTCTCACTCATACAAAAGCTCACAATGAGTTTTGCATTTCTTTAACCAATCTCATTAACAAGTAATTTTGTGATCATTTTCAATGAAGCTTAACAATTGCACCAATCCGACTCCCCAACCTCTACCTGAAATTATTCTTAGTTTTCTTTTCACAATCCAAACATCAATAAGTGTCCATATCTATATAATCAGATTGGCAATAGGAGGGCACAGAATGAACATTGTAGCTGGAAGTCTGAAACAGGTAGGTAATAAAAAGTGACAATGTTCACAATAGGTGTCAAGATACACCTCTGCAAAGGCAGCAACACCTGTCACCATCAATATTTTGTTGAATGCTTAGATAATAAGTAGACCTATGGACAGTTTCCATCTTCAAGAAGCTAACTAATGTCAGCAAGAAACAAACATAGGATGAATGAAAACGGATGACCTAAAAAAAAAAATCCTTCTAGGTTTTTTGTACTGTGAATGCTAAACAGAACTAACGTGAATGCTAAACAGAACTAACCGTAGGAGTTTTACATAAAATGTATCACCTCTATTATGTATTTAGCAAAAAAGGTTTTGTAGCAATGTGTAAAACGATTTAATAAATTATGCTTTGACATAGTTGTGTAACAGACCCTAAACATTTAGCACAAAACTATTCTGAGTTCCTTAATTTTCAAACAGGAAAGCTAATTGGACATGCATTGCATTGGAGTGGCTTCCCTTGCCACCTCGGTATGTTAATAAGTTTTGTGTAGTTGAGCTTAAACAGGATAATGCAATAATGCTCCAAGTTAACATATCGTCTGGAATACCTGTTATAACCAAGTTTTTCCTCCCTCCCTCATTCTCTATTCCCCATCACCAATCATAACACAGTTGAAAATGTTTATTCTGTCTTCAGTGTTAGGTAAACAGTAAAACCTTTACTGGCTCCAGTATTACAGCAAACAAAATTAGTCTTGACATTCAGCTTTCGGATACACAGTGACAATTAAAATCAATATGTGTAAATCAATAATGATTTGCTTCATTAGTCTTGATAGTCCACACTGTACGCATGTTTTTCATCATTAGTATGGCCATATCATGTTCCGTGGTAACAAAACTAAGTCAATTAAAACATATCACACTAAAAATAGCTGCATTGGGTTTCACAGGTTCTCTGTTAACTGATTATAGTTTACAGACTTTTTCCCACTGTTATATTGGCACTTAGTTGATCAATGATTCAGTATCGAAAAAAATCTGTAAAATTTGTTTTAAAAACCAAACTATCAGAATTAACAAGATTCTACAGTAAGGAGAAACATCATTATTTAATGAATGCACAATAACAGCAACAAAAACATGGTTGTTCAACACAGCTGACCGCTTAATAAAGATGGCTGCTGGTGCAGGTTCGATTATAATTTCAACTCTATTAGAAGGATTATCTACACGCAGCTACTTGAATGATTGTGAGAAAAACTATAACTCCCTACCGATGATTGAGAACCAGATCGGGTTGCCATCGTCATCCTCAGCAGACAACATGACCACCAAGTGTCCGATAGGGTCATTCTCCGTCACTGACACAAAGTAAGATGACTCGGTAAATCTTGGAGGGTTTGTGGAAAATGTTGGTCGATCGACAATCTGAATCCGAATTCGCACTCCACTCCGCCTAGGAGGCACACCACCATCAAGAGCTCTGATCTAAGAAAATACAATATAATACCCACATAAGAACACATGTCATGTGACAGTTATTCATTTAAAGGGTTGGAAGCGTATCAGTAGGAACTTTTCCTGCTATCAGAGAACCTGCCAACAGACAGTTATAACATCCTGGTTGTCCGACAGATGATCTAAACAAGCATAGACAGTTTGTGAGATGTAAGACCATACATACAACCAGAATACTTTAACAAACCAACATATATAGACTATATTGAAATAGACAGAGACAAATATAGTTTCTTAATTGATTTGATAATTATTTTATCCATGGTTTGATGAACATTCATGCTATAACACAGAGAATAATAGTTCATAGTTGTTTACATCATACACATTCCAAGTTATTTTGTTGTAGGTTATAGATACCTCAAAATACTAAATATTTTATACAGTGCTACTGTAAAATTTTAAAATATTTTCACCCTCCTGACTGTGTGTATATAGAAAGTACATTCAGTCTATTAATAAAATACTGAAAAAAATATTTCTTTGCTATATAAAAAATACAACACAGTTGAAGGATGTCAGACAAATTGGTACATTGTACCAGGATAGTATTAGACACTGATTTATCATGGTTTCAATTACAATGTAGATCATCAAAATTTAATCAGAAAACAAATGTTACCTGTAAATCATATGTCTTGCCACTAACAAGATCTTTAGTTGAGTAGATGAAACCGGACAATGGGTTAATCCTGAACATGTTCCTGTTTGCGTTCTGGTTCTTGATGAAATACGACACGTTGGCATTCTGGCCAACATCGCGATCGTTGGTGATGACGCGGTAGATCGGGATATCCTCGCCTTCGTGTTTCTGCTCCAACACTTGGATCTCCGGAGACTTGTCAATGAATCGTGGCTTTTCATCGTTCTTGTCAGCCACTTTGATGACGACTCTAGTAGTTGATGACAGAGTTGGAATGCCATTATCAAAAATTGTGACCTGAAAGTAAAAGCAAATGCAGTAAAAACCATGAGGAAGTTTGTGTGTTTTAATCACATGAAAAACATACATGTACCCGGTATATAGCATAATTATAATACATGACATGGATGTATAAATAATTAAAACAGAATTTCATAAATGATATTTTTAACCATAAGATACAAAACTGATACTTCATGGAAAGGTCATAATAATAGAATCCATACATGCACTTCATGGTCTTAATAATATATCACCATATTAAAGATGAAATAGGAATGTCCTAAAATTTGTAATGCAGTAAATATTTTATCTCATATTGTTGTTTGAACTTGTAAGATAGCAGCTGTATAGATCTTACATTTGCTAAGAATAGATTCATGAAAGAGAAGTTTGTTATTGAATAAATATACAAATACATGTACTTTGCACAACATATGGTAGGCTAACAAACTGGATACAGTATATGTGTGAGATGGCATATGCCTTTCAGATATATACTGAATTTACTTGTCTTAGATTATTAATTCCATAAACACTTTGGTATCTAAATACATGTAATTGGATATAGGGATAGCCTACATCGAAGAACTGGCCAACTATCAACGGATATCATCAATTGGTGTTACCGGTAAACCTGTCGTAATTTAAATTAATTGTGAGCAAAAATCTATTCTTGTTATTATTGAGTGACAAGAATCTTTTATATGCAATTCACCTCTCTCTGATAGGACATCACGTCAAAAAAGAAGAGAATAAACAAATCTTTTAACAATTACACTGTGTGGGATGGAGCCTAGGACCTCATTGACAGAATGATGCTATACTACAGTTACTTTTACTGATCACAACATTCAGTTGCTGTAACAGACTACACAAAGAATCTGCTTACTACTGCCAATAATGGGCACACAGCAGACATGACACCCTATCAGTCTGCTGTTAACCCAAGGATGCCATATATGACAAACTATCACAGCATTGGTTCCAGTCACTGATGCAATTATGGTTATGAATCCAATTTACATCATTCAACCCCGTCAATCAGTCACAGACAGCCGTTCAAACCAATTTATTAACAGTGATGGTAACAATCAAATTTAGTATGAACCGTTTGAACTCGATCTGGTATAATTTCAACCGTGATGTCAACCTCCAAGTATTCCAGCACCAGAAGTTTATTTTTCAGCCGCTTAATGGCTTTGTTTATCAACAGTATTTATATGCAACATACTGAACCGACCAATCAAGTAACTGGTCATATATGATCTTTAGTCATCACTTCCTGTGGATATCACTTCTGTGATTTCAACTTAGATCAGAAATGTGTCCAATGCTTAGCAGATTTTAGCATTGAATCATTGATGCAAACCTTCATATCTTCTTAAAACATATTGCAATGTAACATTTAACAGTAATGTCAACAAAAATAATATTTTTATATATTTTAAGCATAATGCATGTATTTCAATCTGTCGTTTTAGCAGTGATACAAAATTATATTTTTAATATTGTGCAATCACAACCAATTATGCGACCTGCTAACTAGTAAAAGTGTTTTTTTAACAGGTTGTTTTTTATTCTTAACTTGGGGATCAATTTTTTACTTTGTTGCAATTTCAAAAAGGAATCATCAAGACTAAGAGGTCAATTAATTGGTTATGACGAATGATGTGATGTACACAAAACATATTGACTTTAGAATAATGAAATATTATATGATTTATAGTACATTGTATATTACAAAGTAATTCAATGATTTGGAATATTTGAAAAACTAATAACCAAGTAAATTTGAAAACTAGATGGAACAATTTCAACAATCCACAAGGTTAAGCCCCTTAGGAAATTAGTTCCAAGTAAATATTTTATTACATACAAGTTTGCAGGCAAGGGAAACTTGATAGATAATCATTAATGGTGGCCATCTGTCAGTGGAGGATTGACTGGTGCAATGTAACGGCCCTGAGTTCAGGCAGACACTAATCCACAGTGATTACAAATCATGGAGCGATCTGCATCAGCTGTACCACCTATAGCTATGTTATCATTTCGCATTAGATCTCCTCGCTATGTTATCACTACGCATTAGATCTTCCGCAAAATTACTTCACAAGTATCTACACACATTTACACATCTCTATCAGGAAACAGTCGTGAAATGGCGATAAAGTGATTTTCATTCTCATCCTAGCAGATATTTGGGTGTAATTAAATTTCCCATAACAAACTGTCAGCGTCTGTGTGTATATTGGAAAACGTTTGAGTGAATTTAATACAGCTTTTGATCATATGCTCAAGCTCCATAGCCGTTAAGTTGTTTGATATCAAATCAATTCAAGTATATATTCATGTATGCACTGATATAAATGAGGTATCGACCCACACAACCAGCAATCACATATACATGTACTTAAGAGTATGTGGTATCATTCATTTCATCTTCTTACAACAAAATCAACATTTAAATGATTTGACCAGTGTTTATGCATGCAAACGTGATTTCTTTATATCACTATTGTATTTGCAATATCTTGTTAACAGCATATTAAAATACTAAGGCATAGACAAAGGTAAAAAACATAGTTTATTTGTTTAACGACGTCACTGGAACACAGCGATTATAAATCAGCAGTTATTGGACGTCAGATGGTTATATTGACACATTGTCGCAGTGGGAACTCGCTGTCATATATTTGAGCTATATACTGACGGTATTTCAGGGAAATTTTTCAAGAAAGTTTAATTACGTCTTGACATTAAAACCCACATTAGAAGGAACTTGCAAATTGAAATCTTGTAAAGTAAAGTAAAGTTTGTTTTATTTAACGACGTCACTAGAAACACATCGATTATAAATCAGTGGTTATATTGACACATGGTCACAGAGGAAACCTGCTGCCGCCACATAGGCTACTCTCCCACGAATGACAGTAAGGGGTCTTTTATATGCACTTTCCCATAGACAGGATAGCACACATCACGGAATTTGATAAACCAGTCATGGATCACTGGAACGGAAAATAGCCCATAAAAATGTTTTGCACTGTGGAGGATCGATCTCTCGACCCATCCCGCCTGTGCATCCCGCCACAGGCGGACATTCTACCTCTGAGCTACGTCCCGCTCCTGAAATCTTGTATATAAACTTGTTCATATGTACACGTAATACCAATAAGAGCTAATTATTGTTACTGCGTTATATTATCCTAATTATGTCATTGAAGAATCTAATTTGTACTGTGCAACGTATACATGTGTGCAAGCATTCACACACCCACCCATCCATCCCCACTTGGCAGTGCACCAGGGTAAGCAATACATAATACAGATTGTTTTGACTGTTGCTTATATAAATTCGCATCTGCTTCTATTTCAACAGCTTGCACATCATGAGCTTCCATAGATACATCAGCTGCTTCATTAAGCACATCATCAAATGGCTATATATGTCCTAATTGCAGATTAAGAAACTACTCGTAAGAGCACCTGATGAAGTGACCATGTGCATTTCTAAACTCTAATAGCTTCATGCAATTATCGAGGAACTAATTCTATAGCAGTACACATGTAGATGTCAATCCAATTTTGTGAAGAATCTCTTTGGAATTAGAAATAAGCTTTATTGATTTCAACTAAACTGAGAACTAAATGAGTGTTACTTGGCTGTTTGTTTGGCTCACTCACACTTGTTATGTAAGTGCAGGTTATTTGATTTTATGCTTGGTTCAATGTCCACACCAACTCACAGGAATAACTAACAAATTATGGACAGGAGATACGAAGATGGTATGTTATTTACGACTCATTATCTCAATGCAATATTAGTAACAGCACACATATGGTAGGGATACGTATCCACTGATTCTACATAATATGGCCAAACAGTTGGATTGTTATTGAATTATCTTTAAACTATTCAAAAACTATCGTGCAGAAAAGAAATTAGTGAGCAGACACACAGAACTATGGATGGACATCATTATTAATCTGAATTGGGTATGGCAGGTATAAACCAGTTGTGAAGCACAAGATAGATAATAATAGGAAGTCTTCATACTCTTCCAACTAACCTATATAATTATGTATAATTCAATAAATTGGTCTACCAATTTCATCAAGGTCATCAATTGAAAATTAACACATGCAGATGATTAAATAAATAATGATTATGGTGCTCCGAAATTAAGAAATTATTTAATCAATCACTGGAGACTTTAATTCCTGTAAATAATTACTATGCCGAGATTATTTCCGAAAGCAACCGTCAATCAGAGTTTGTGAGTTAGCCGAGATTTAACATGACCATTACAAGCACAGCCTTGGGTAGTGTTTCCTACAACCCCGAGGTGTGACCGGGGTCACCATCGTTAAGAGATCAAAGAAGAAAATGACCGCTGTAAATACCTGGACAGATGACGAGACGACTATTCTTGGACAATGGTTGATATGGGTCAAAGGTCAGAACGAAAGGTGTTGTAAAGATCGAGTGATTCTTGGCCAGGCTGCCTCACTGACAGATAACAATAGGGCGAGGCAGACAAGGCCAATACGGCACGACTCGGTGTAAAAAGGCTGACAATTGATCAATACCGACATGCACTATTAGAGTGATTTCTTTCAAAATGAGCAAACACTATTGGCAACTGCCGTCTCAAACTGCGACAGGAAAATCAGACCATCATGAATTCGCTGCTGTCGGATTCCGGACATGTCATTTCATTTGACACACCAGACAGTCGGACAAATTAGATTAGAATTATTGACAAAGAAAACAAGAATCGGTGTCTAATAACAGGAAAGTCTGGCTGCAGACATGAATGATCAACCGATGTACAGGAAGGTTGTCAATTATAAATAAATGATAGTTAACGTATATTTCACAATTAACACCTGAATCATCTCAAGAGAACAAACATAAATATTTACTTTGTGTTGCCATGTGAACTAGACAGATTACCGTACTAACATTGAATAACAGTCAAGTGCTACAAAATATTAGAAAGAATAAAAGGCTGTCATTCTAGTAATCAATTAAATAATCAGTATTCAATAAACCTTGATTATATTTGCATTTTTTTGAAGATCAAGTTTATTTTGTTTGTAGAATTATAAAGCAGTTAAATGTGGAAAGTATAAGAATGTGTTGTTATAAACCATATAGGATCAATGAAAAGGAAACAGAATAAAAACTATTTTGATAAATTATTGCAAACTTTCATGACTCGTAACTTTCATGTTTGAACAGACATACAGACACACAGAGGCCTTGCATGGTTCAACTTTTTAAGTCAGATAGGCATTAGTAGACAAGTATAACATCACACTGTAACTAACAATTATGTACAGTATTTCAACATTTATGGCCACCAATGTCTTTGATATGGACCGAAAGATTGAGGTACAGATAGATGAACAGATAAATGAAATAAAATATACCCAGAGGCATTTAAGGCAGTGTAAAAGACCAACAGATATAGTTGAACTATTTAGCATTATTTAGAATTAATGAACGTATGTGTCGTACGTGTAGGTATGTATACGTACACATGTATGTATATGTATCATAGATGAGAATGGCCTGACAAAAAAATTCCGGAAAATATTTTATGAATTTTGGGGACTTTCAATCTGAATTGTATTGGAGTGATTCTAGGCATATTCCTGTAATCCAGATATCAATTTGACAATTGAAAATTGGTGGTTTGTGCAAAACCAGGAATCGTCACAAATATTATAAAAAATCTGGAAGATTCTCATCTATGATGTATGTACATGTAGGTATATTTGTAAGTGGTTCTTTCTTATAGACAAAGGCCATGGTGTGTTCTATCCTGTCTGTAGGAAAGTGCACATAAAAGATTCCTTGCTGTTATTTCAATAGTAGCCTATGTGGCGACAGTGGGTTTCCTCTGTGAGCAAGTGTCAATATAACCTAGCATTTGACATCCAATAACCACTCATTAATAATCAATGTGTTCCAGTTGTGTTGTTAAACAAACACACTTTCTTATAGACAGTGCAGTTCAAATCTACTTCACACATACACCTCTATCACGTCTTGAAACTGAACTTCACTGATGCAGCTGTGCCTATAATATGTGACACCGCAATACAGTAGCGGTCTTCTGCAGAACAGTGATTGTGTAATGCAAAAGGAGACAAATGGCTCAATAAAGCTGTCAAAAAGACAAAACTGCCATTTCATGTGAGTGGGCTTCACTTGCTATCTGATAAAGCCCACTGAAGTGTAACTTACTCCATTGTCAGAGATAATCCTCTTCGCATACAACATAGGTAAACCCGCCTTTCAAAATATATCACCCATAAGCATATTTGGTAAGAAAAGCCAGACCCGAAACGGAAAAGCAAACCCGATATTGATTCATTAAATCATGTAGATCTCGTTTCCTGAAATCATTGAGAACTGTGGCTTACGGAACTTGCTTTAATCCAATGATCTGTGCAGAATGGGTCACCGCTGTGCATTGTCAAGTAAAATAAATCCCATATTTGTCTTATCTGTCTTGTCAGCATGATATGTACCTCTAGGTCTCAAAAGAAAATATTGTACCTCAAGTCAAAAAGTTGGAATCAACTTCCAACATAATTGACCATCAAAATGAGAGTCAGACTGTTAAAAACAAACTCCTAGAGTCATGGCACAGGTTGATATATTTAAGCCACAAAGTCTTGATAAAGAATTCAATTTAAAATTTAGTTATACTTTTAGATAAACAAAATATATACAATGGTAAAAGGATAAAGTTTGTTTGTTTAACGACATCACTTGAACACACTGATTATAATAAATCAACGTTTATTGGATGTTAAATGCAGTTATATCGATGCTCTAAAGGTCATAGATGAAACGCACAACCGCCATATAGCCTACTCTTCTTCGATTAATAGCATGAGATATTTTATGTGCACTTTCCAACAAACAGGATAGCACACACCACAGCCTTTGTTAGACCAGTCATGGATCACTGGTTGGAATGGGAATTAACCCAACAGGTGAATCGATTCTTCAACTCATCGAACCTCAGGTGGACGCTCTTGAGCTGCGCTATGTCCCGGTCCATATACCAGTATATACAAAGGAAGAAACTGAAAATAACCAAATTATTGCATACCTTTGCTCATCATATGCTCAAGTGAATTGGTTGCAAGAAAAATTCACAGAAAATTCAATTCTTGTCATATTCATAAATATAATTATTAAAGAAATTTCATTAGCCCATGGTTCAACGAAGTGACAAGATATGGTACAACTACAAATTGAGAAAAACTTTCTTAGTGACACTGACACTTGACCATTATTACTTCAGAATTTTTTTTCTTCTATTATAAATGTATTATTATTGTATACAGCATCTGTGCACCAAATTTCCATCCAGACATAAGTAATCATTTAATGCTAAAAACACTGTGATAAACAAATAGGAACACATTATTTTTAAACATTGGATTCTGCATTATATGATAAAATAATTCACCAGAGGAAAATTAAAATGTGCAAAGAGAGAAAAAAAAGGAACTTCAAAGCAGTAGAAATATGGCAGATATCCAAAAACATCATAACCATCTGTTACAGAACCACATGACATGCTGGAAGTATATTTAATGCCAAATATTTCGTAACATCTCGGTATATTTCACCTACAACAGTTTGCCTGGCTGAGGCGAGGACGGGTCATGTCTTCGATGTAATTACCGGTATCCAAACTGAAGGCAGATAACACTGCAGAGCAAAGAGTTTGTAGGTTAATGCTATCAAGTTGTTTCCTTTCATCACTTAAAAATTATTAAATCATTTAACAAGCTGGTTGAAGCTCCAGTGCAAATTGTGACTCCTGGAACAAGTGGGTGTACACACAACTTGGTGCAAAATCTTCTTCTTTTTTTTATGAATGCCTTAAATAACACTTGTCTAATTTAACAAACAGACATCAAATTTGCATGGCGTCACAAACAGGTAGCTGTCCATGGGTATATTTGCATTTGCTTTGTAATGTGTATTGGGTATAATGCGTATTTACATTTGCATTTTAATGTCTTATCAGCATAGACATTGTCATTTATAACCTCGACAGTGTGAATGTAAATTCATTCATGGCAGATAAATAATGTATGAATGACCATTTACAAACACAGTGCCAGTTACAGTGCATATTTTCAGTCTCATCTTTAAGTAATTTGTTTACTTTAATACTTACATTTACAATATATAAGGTTGAATCGTCACATAAAAGCCCTGTGCAGTTAAATTAACTTTGTTCAAATCCCACAAAATAGAATGATGGACCTAAAAAGGACTTTTACCTCAGGCGGGATGCAAAACAAATTATATTTTAGTCATTCTATATTTGTGGTTTGCTTAATTGGGTCCAACCTCAAAACATTTTGGATTAACTTGTTTGTGTTAAATATGGAACATTCAAGAAGAAAATCATGTTGCTGGTGGAGTTTACTCGAAATGCACAAAAAACCCTGCTTCCTTTACAAAACAAATTAGTGCAGCCTTTGCATTGGTATCGATTTATATTGGGAATTGCAACAGTATTATGTAAATGATATTACATTAAAGCATGACTTAAGGCAATCTGTTGGTTACTTCTCAATTTAGCTGGTTATTGAAGATTCTGTTTTGAATACTGGTGTATATATGCTTATATAAATACACATGTATATATACAGCATTAGAGATTCGCAGTATCCAAATATTCTGTTGATACCAGACTTCAAATTTGGATGTCAGAATCTAAAACTTGATATTCCACTGGTATACACAAAAATAAATAGATGTTTTTTAACTGTTTATTCTACCATGTTGAATTAGCTACAGAGGAAAATGAAACACCTTGGCTAGAATCATGCCAGAAAACATGTTGAGCATTAATATTAATATTGATATAAATTATACATTTATCCAACAAATATTTATAGATAATTTTCACGTAATATTTGCACATATTTTTTCCCATAACCAAAATTCCTTCTTGTTAGACACAACACCAGCAGCTGTCACCACTAATCAACTCTCCTGGGGTTTCAAGCCACACTCCGGAAGTCTTATCCAGTGAATCAGTAATTAGTGTTAGGCCAGTTGATTGACCTTGCATCATCAAAGAATGACAATAGATATGTAACACTGTGGACCAGCAAGAGCTCCCTGATGAATGCTGTTTTACATCAACTTCCCGCAGACAGTAACCAAGTGTATCATTAACAGATGCACCTGGGCATGCTATGAATGAAATTATCACTCATTACCAGTTCCAGTTCCCGTTAAATGAAATGAAATGAAGCAAATAATTATCTGTCGGGAATTGCAGTACATTGTGAGCCATTGGCCACACGGTGCATCAATGACCACTATACAAAATAATTATAAAAGTAATGGAAAGTGTTCAGGTGCACATTATAAACAAGACACACGATATCACAGACAGAATGATTAGAAAACGAAGGAAGTACATTATTTTTCTATAAACTTATAAGTATTTTATTTCATGTATAGCATATTAAAATCCTTATATGCAAACTGCTTTTATGAAAAAAAATATATTATTTAATATTATTATATTACATTAATCAAATACTCATCACTTTACAAGGTCCTACATGTACATGTACCACAATGACCAAAAGAACAAGCTCTATTGGTTATTGTATTTTTCGTGATTGAAATCCACTGGCAGGGTTACTTAATATAATTCTAGCCTTCAGTGGAAATCATATGGGTGTATAATAGGCACCTGGAAATGCTAATTAGTAGTAGTACTGTAGTGGTGCACAGTTGCTTGATTGTGTCTATAGCATGGAGTTCTAGGGAACACGTATGGTAGGTGACAGGTGACAAAAAGGTCTTATGATTGAGGATAGAGAGGATTGTTGAGCTCACAATATGCTGTTATCTAGAGGAAGAGCAGATGGGGTAGTTCTAAGAGACAAGGTGTCATGGTGGATGGAAAGCATTGGAGTTCCATCCCACAACATAAAGACCTTTAGTTTACACATCTCTCTAATACCAAAACTTCTTTTTATGTTAAAAATAATTATTTTGCAAGACATTACCAAATTCTCCATAGGCCAGGAACTCGGTATAGAGTGAGAAGAAAACCATAAGCAAAACAGAAGCTGTTCATCAAGTCTTAAAATAGACAAACTTAACACATTCTGTGATAATGCTAGCACTGAACATATTTCTCCTTTCCAGCACAATCACATTCTCAGTTCATCTGTTTACAGATCTCAGCTTGCTTGATAAATCTGGCAGAAATATCAGAATAATGACAAGACACGAAGATATATGGCAATGGGATGTGTTTTAAGATGTATTTGTAAGAATTATCAATAAGAAAGCAAACAGTATTTCAGCTATATTGTCAGTTTTGTAACTTATATGTTCCAAATCTTTACTTCATTTATAAATGCTTGCTAATTACATGTAATATGATCATGTTATAGCAGCATGTATAGAGTAAGTTAGAAACATGGTGTTTTTTATCAAGAGATCAAAAGAATGACCATCAGACTGAAGAAAACTAGTGAAAAGTTTCTGATCATGATAGTAAGTGTATCTGGTTTAAACTATAATCAAAGTGTTGGAATAATAAAGAACACATATTTTATTTCATGTATAACAACAATTAATATATTTATGCTTTTAGGTATACAAAAAAGAACAAGCATTTCCCCCCCTTTTATTAAATACATGGTATATGTGTATACCCCACCACTAATTGAGATTTATACCCTGACATGGTGGGACAGTTTGATTGTCTCGATGAACCCAAGAGCTATATGCGGGCAGCACTTGCCTTGTGCTCTGGTACTCATGCAAGCCTGATTGGTAAATGGTTACAGGCTCTGATGAAAATTTGATTTGGTCCTCAAGACAAAAAATCATATCATTACTGAAATGTAAAACAAGTCAAATGCAATAACGGCAGTTTTTGGAGAAGAAGTGTGTTTGGAAAGACCGCCAATGAAGTGTCAGAGTGAAAGCCAGAAGGAAGCTGCTCCATCAAGGCTTCTTTCACCCAAAAAACACACGGAGAAGATCAGCAGAGGCAGATGCTGATGCAGATACATATAACAGTGTCTTAACATGGGCCTAAAATCGGCAAATTTGAACAGATGTTATTGACTATAGATCTCAATCTGATGCTGTTGAAGGGATTACATGTATATAAGTAACTAAGTGAGATGCTTACATGCTAGTAGTCTACAAATTGGCTGACCCATTCAAAAATTACTTCCGTTTGTGTATGAACCAATAAAAGTTTGTTTAATGTCATCACTGGAACACATTGATTATTGTTCAGCGGTTATTGAATGTCTAATGCAAGGTTAATCCGTTATATATCGATATTTAGTCACAGAGAAAACACGCTCCTGCCACATAGGCTACTCTTCTTCGAATAACAGCAAGGGATCCCACAGACAGGCTAGCACACCACAGGCTTTGATAGACCAGTCATGGATCACTGGTTGGAATGGGAAATAACCCAACCGGTCAGGAGGATTGATTATTCGACCTATTGAACCTCAGGCGGACACTCTTGCTCTGCGCTTCTCCCCACTCCCCATATATTATATATTTATTTGAATGTAAATTGCTTTCAGGGTTGATATACAAATATTTATCATTGATTTTAAATCACTATTTGACCAAATGCTAACACTGATCATACTTTGGACCAGGGATATTAACTTTTATAAGTTTTTTACTTCCAAAGTCCATGCATAAGCACAGTGTGTTGTACTGTGAGATATCATTTTTAGCATACCTGCAGTACAGCTTATACCCATCAAACTTAAAACCAATGGACAGCTGTTGTAAAGTGTTGTCAACAGATGTACAGACAGTTATCAATTGTAGACATGGTTTGTGAGTAGGTGTACTTCCAACAATACAATATCACATTCCTCAATGAGTACAGCAAACATAGAAGAGATCATACATTACTTCAACACATTACAACACATTGGCACCCAACAACACCAAGCATACATGTAGTGGAGACCATTCATTACTGCAACCTTTTAAATATTGCCATCCAACAACACCAAACATGGTGGAGATCATTGATTACTGCAACACATTAAATATATACCCCACAACACCACATTCATTTTATGATGTATGTATACAGAAGAGGGCCCAATACGTTATAAAACTTGTGCACAAACCTTTTGTTATTTACACAATAAAATGTTTTTAATTAAAAAGAGAAAAAGCACCACAGTCTTCATTAGGAATGGTGGGCGATTGCTCACCCTTGCCTTCACAAATGCCTGGATTGTTGTAGACAGACAGCAAATCTTTCGGCAAGTGGTAAATTGCTCACAGAGTATTGAAGAAAAACCTGTTTTTATTCTTTTTGGTTTCAATAGTATGGAATTACTAAAACTATTATTAAAAAATGTAATAGAAAAGATTTACAATTAATAATATTCATTTTTAGTGTATTAATTGTAATACATTTAATCGCGCCATTTATGAAGAGATCTTTAGTTTGCTCATGGCAAAGACTACACCCAAACAGTGGAAATTATTCATCATTGTATCCGTGATGACAAACTCAATACACCAAACATAATGGCGATTACTTTACCACATCACTATAACACATTACAACACATTTTCACCCAGCACTTCAAAGCGAATTGCTGGGGTGGGATATTTAATACGTTGCTATCTACAGAAAATGCCTCGAGGCAAATGGGTCACCAAAACAATGTTGATACCTTGTGCTGGACAATACAGCTTGTTTTGTACTTGTCTGAGGCCAGGGTAGAAATAATAGCAAGCTCATGTGTGGCAAAGGAGGGACATAATGACTCAATTAACCTGTTCAAACAGTGGGATAAACTGAGGTGACGGAACATTACAGCACTCCACGAGAAAGCAAGTCTAATGAATTATATACTTCACACAAAAACAATGTCTACAGCTGTCAACAGCTGACAAACAGCTATAACATAAACAATTTATTGTTAATTACAGTTAATCACAAAAATGTTTTTGGACTGAATAAGTGTAAAATGAGAGAGTAGAATCTGTCTTAACTTGTGACACACCATCTTCATAACATAAAAGCACACACATAGTTTGATGATCCTGTATCAATTAGTGTGAGAGATATTCTCTGGAAATCTAAATTTATTCTATGAAGATCAGAGTTCAAGATATAGATCACATTGACCTATTTCTGGTGTGCAACTCACTGCCATACCTATATGTACCCACATGCTAAATATAATGATCCTACATCATATAGCGTATTAGGTACGTGCTCCAGAAATGATTCAGATGGATGGATGCAAACACATGGACAATGAAAAAACTACTAATATATATACTCCCCGATTTCAATGAAGCTGGGGTATAAATAGTTTTGTATCAGAGGTTGTAATTTCCCAGTCTCAAAAATTACTATGTTGTTGTTTTCTATTTAAATATACATGTACATGTATGTATTTTTGTGTTAGGTAAATTTGAAAAATTTAAATATGGAATCAAATTACAAACTGACTTAATATATCTTGTATTGAATTTGGATTACCTTAGTTACCTGGAGCTAATTGCAGTAGACTAGATGACAAGATGATGAACTGTAATGATTTACAGGTTCACAAGTTTATCTGATAGTCAAGAAAGCTCTTCACCTATGTAATATTAACTCCAGTGCAGAAAAAATGCCCCACATTGAGTTTACTTAAATTGAATAGCACTTGTATCGTATTTTCTAACCTCCTATTCACAGCAAAAAATAAACACTTGCAACGTATCAGTTTGACGTTCGGATTTCTTTGAAAACAAGAAAAACAAACAGTTGTGCTTGCTGTTAAAACATTCTTCACGGAAAGCAGCACAAGCAAGCTTTCTAAACACTAACAACTCTCTCAACTCTAACAAAATGTCTGCCATCAACTGTTAAACCTATAAAAATATCAATCTAACAGGTGAAATTCACCTTTATGTATTTATTACTTAGAAGAAAAAAAGCAAATTCTTTAAAATATGCAAATTCTTTACTTCATATATACATGAACATTATTGAAATGAGGATAACCTACTTAATTTGAAATCAGCTAGGGTGGTCTTCCCAAAATAACACTTGAAATTTATCCATTCACATAATAACCTAATAAAAAAGAATTCTGTGAAGTAGCGCTTAAAGGATTGTGGATTACGAGTCTGAGTTCGCGGGAAGAAGCTCACAGACGGCATAATACTATATGGATTAGGTCAAACAGAAAGCAAATTCTTTTTTATAGTGACACCTTTAAACATACCTCGAGGAGAGGATTTAAATTTCAAATAGGGAAAAAAACCGCTCTCCAACATCACCTCATATGATAATATAAGGAACAGGACACCCATTATGCCATACACCTTGAATTGAATAACAAAACAGTGCCAAAAGCATATTATGATTTTGTATATAGATAGGGCCCATTATATAAATAATAAGTGCCATTTTGTATAAATATAAAAATTAACATAAAAAACTGTTAAATATAAATAATTTAACATACCGGTATAAAGAGGAGAATTGGCCCATTGTAGCATCATAATACAGAGCTTAATTAACCTGTAGGCAGTCAAATTAACCATTTGCTAATTTGTAAAGGATTTGACTTTAAAATTTGCTCTTGGAACCAAAATTAGCCTAAATAAGTAGCTTTTTAACACATTGAAAAAAAACGATTTTGTACAAAACTGGGACAAAATAAAATGTTATTCCAAGTGATTGAGCCCTGCTTATAGGTTGGTAATTGCAAGGTGTTGTTACATGAACATTCCTTTTCTTTGCTATCTAATTATCTCTACATATTTTCTGTCATACAAGGCACTCATATAATACATTGTATCTCACCACAATGTGAACTATGAAAATTAAAGCAACAATAATCTGATGGATCGTTTCTAATTTCATTCACCAATCAGCGAGTATAATCAAAGAATAGGTATGCTTTCCGACCACTTCAATAAGATAAGGAGATAACAAAAGAATGTGTAACAAAGCCACAATCTGGAGACATGATTGTTGAGCAAACTGACTAGAGCTACATGTACCTATCTATAATCTGCAAGTGACTGTGTGTTCAGTGGTGATGAAAGAAAGGCATGATATTGCCATACACATTATAGTGAAACAAGCCTGGACATCACCGACCTAATCCATTACATTGTGAGATCTTCAGCTGCTGGTGCGGACAGACGAATAGTGAAAAGATTATTTGTTAAAGGGTCAAAGACCATCATTCTGTATTACAAAGACCATCATGTTCTGTGTTATAGTCATAGACATACAGACACAGCATAAAAGTTAAAAATCCTCAAACACTGACTTTGGCACCAAATCTTTCTGCTCTGCTGCATCTCCAGATAACAACATGACCATATAAGTGTTTGAACTAATTAGCTGCAGTTTTAGTGATGTATTCATATGATGTCAAAAAGCAATTTTATGTGATATCACATTTTGAAAATTTTGTTGATGCTTATAATAAATATAATATGATAAATGTATGCAAATTAAATAGATAAACAAGGACAGTGTTTTCTCTTCTGTTTATACGCAAATGAATTTATACATACTGGTATTAACACATTTCATCACATGAATGTTATTGGTCTTCTGCGAGTGGTTATACAGTAAAATTATTATATACTGGAAGTATGGATGGAATATTGTCCAACTTTCAAAAGGTCCACCTATACAAAATGGTCTGTGTAGAATATGAACATTGACGGGCAATTTTAAAATGTTCTAATAGTTTAAAGTAAATAGCTTCCAGAAATGAATATTCTGCAGATGGACATAATGTTGATCATATTAAAATATTTAAGAAAAGCCACAGATATGGTAGAACAGAATACAGGATTTGATTATCAGTCAGTCACGTTGGAATCGATTCACTGAGGTAAATAGAGGATCAATTTGTCAACCTTGCACATCTCAGGCAGGCACTCTAACCATAAAGCTAGATACATTGTCCTTTATGCTACAGAGAGCACAAGTTCAACAAAGATTAGCACCCACAGATACGTTATCGGCAATATAGAGTTATAGTCGTTTGAAATGCATTCACAGTGACAGATACCTACTAAAAATCAAATCCATAAGAAACATAAAGAACCAAAAACTCATAGTGGTATGTGTGTTGGAGTGCAATTTTAAAGGTATTTTTATTCATTCTAGTGCAAGCCTAGTGGCAACTTTGACTCCAGTATTCTGTACTTTTGGGTGCAATCATGAACAAAAAAAAACGTGTCCAAAAGGTTATCAGGTGATATGTTGTACATCAGCTTCAGACAAGCAGTGAAAGAGTAATAAATGGATGATAAACCAGCTTATAAAGCACAGATAACGATGGTCAGGCACTAAAACATTTATGGCCGAATGATGGAGACAACCGAATGGTCAGCAATAGCAAACAAAGGAAGAAATGGGCAATAAATATGAGTAGTGCTCCAAGGGAAAGAGTGGAATGACCTTAAAGATATAAAAAGTATGATCATGTTGTCAAGACAACTATAAAACTGAAAGCATTATCTCAGTCTGGATTAAGGGAATAGCATTTTCAATGGATGAAACTGGTTCTTTCTTTCAGATTGTACCATTGAAATTTGTGGCAATATGAATAAAAAATTTACCAGTAAACACTAAAATTTCATAACAATGCACCTGCAAACGCACCAAGTGATTCTGATATAATATCGGTAACTAAGTCTTGCATGTGGACATTACTAAGTCCATGTCTTGTAATCAATACTGTTAACAAACTATTAATGAGTCGGAGTTTACAGCTGTGTACATATTTAATCAGTCCTATTGAGTAACGCAATAAGCTGTATGAGTGCATAGAGACCTTATTAATTTGTCTGATGCGGTTATTAAAGTACATGTCCCGATATAAACACATAAGATGCTATTTCTCTTTATATACAGTTTATTTCACATCACTATCGAGTACTTTGATTGACTAGAAATGTTCTTTAGTCATCATGGCCTGCCTGGTGTGTAATTTACTGTAAATTTATGCAATGGTGCACATGGAGTTTGCTAATTATAAATAAAAGTAAAAATGTTTGTATATGGATTAGGGAGTACATCTATGTTTTGTTTTGAACTTTTTTGTTATATAAGGACATGTATTAAGTAAATCTTTTTTCTTTTCTTTTTACTATCCAACTTTCAAATTCCGGACAGTTCTAACATAAACAATAATACTGGATAGGATCAATATTTAATGTGAAAAGAAAACAATACTAAACATACATGCACAGGTCATTGTTATTCATAGTATTATCAGAATGGTAGTATTGTATTTTCATTAATTAGCAATCCATATCAAGATTAAATCTAAAAATAGCTGTTTATATTCCAAATATAGACACGTAATCAGTTTTTTGTGACAGCAAATATAAATATGTGATCATCTTAAGGCTAAGAGTGATAATATCCAATTGACACATTTCAGAAAACTAATCAGTAGAAAACGTTTCTTATTAGCTCTAAATGATCCTGGAAAAACAACTAGTCAAAAGAGACAGGGGACGGGGAAGCAACTAAATAACAGGAAAAAAACTGTATATTGATAGTTCTATAAATCTAGGAAGGAAAAGCTAGTCAATACAAACTTGAACTCTAAAGATGTAGTTTATACCACTTTTGTCTCAAACTACATGCATACATGTATGAGAACTAATAGAGATGATATCCTATCATTTATGTGATCGCGTTCAAAGTGATTTCAATATATAGGCCTATATCTTTTAATTCAATTCTGACACCCAATAGCGGATGTCTTTTTTCAATCATTCAATTCGTACATGATTCAAAACCAGCTTAATCTCCTCTCCTACTATGCCATGTTGATCATTTTAGAGTATTTACAGGTAAACTTACAGCAATGAACCCTCACTGAAAACGATAAAGCTAAAAGCTATAACATGTTTGAACTTAGTGCCAAAAATATTTTTAAAGTAAAATCTTTAATATTAGTTTTCAACTTTAAAAAAATCCTAAACACTAGAGACAGGAATAAATTAAAAACTGGAGAAAGAGAACGAACGACGTTCTGTTGTGTCAGCCACATTTATTTTAATATCTCACATTAGCAGTGCATGATCAGACAGAACAAAAAGAACAGGTAAAAGGTCCCATCAAAGACATTTTCCATTCCAGTGCTCCTAACATTAATGATAATAGCAAAATCAGTCGGGGGTCTGGGCCACACTGGTGTAAAGAAGTAGCTTGTGGTTTTACATTTAAACTTGTAAGCGCAATTCTAATCCATAATACCGGGTCTCTCGATCTCACAGTACTTTGTAGCTTCGCTAAGCTATTAAGCAATTGACAGAAACTGACAGGTGACAAATGGTGGAAGATGGAGCCAGTTTTTTTTATTCCTGTTCAATTATCTAGATCAGAACCACTATGATATAGGATAACAATTATTGCGACTGGATCGGTGGGTGCCAGCCATTCACGTAATACCTCGGTGGAAACTCACCAGCCGTAACATAGTAATGGGTAACTGGAGCAATCAGGTGTACATTAACCCCCATAATGCTGGAGACAACTGATTTATGGCAGACTCAAGTAGCTCAAGATGCTTTTAAATATCCCAGGTTAGCTGTGTTTCTGTAAAATTTGTTTCCATTAACAGCCAATTATAAGGGGTTTTGAAATCAAATAGTGTATTTTTTTAAGTACTAAATACTATTACACTTGATAACACTCAAATTAATGATTAAATCAAGTTCAATTTTCTTAAAATTATCCAAAATAATTTTGCTATATTAACAAAATCATTTGCAAATTCAACTGGGATAGTCAGATACAACAGTATGTTAACTTACAACATATACTGAGTTTACCTAGGAAATTACTTGCACAAAAATGTTTGTAGTTTAATTAAATGGAAAATTATGCAATGTTTAAACAATAAAAAATTTCGGCTGCATTTTAATCCTTAAATTGGACCCAACACTGGGTTTGATCGGCTAACCCATCCTGAGTTCCTCTGAAGAACACATTTTTTTATAATTTAAACTTTGTGCTTTCATGAGTTTCTGCCTCTAATAATAGTTGTGTTGCATCATAAATACGGATTAGTTTATAGTTTTATACAGTTACTGTCGAACCACATTTTTGTTATTGACATTATCAGATTTATCTGCCATAATCCTGGAAAATCAACAAAATATATTTTATAAATTTTCTAAGTGCCGAGTGTTCACTGAATTGTTCTTGAACAAACCCTGCAGTATTTCTGTTATTATTACCCTAGAGCAGAATTATCCATGATGGGAATTATTCCATATTGCCAACGTTATAACAATCCTTCCACCAGGTACCATACATCCTTTGACCTCATCCTCTACCAGAACCAAGCACCCAAAGGAGGTCACACCCCCTTTATATTATATCACTGGGAACTTCCCTGCCATTACATTACTGTTATTTCCTGTTCTATTACTAGCATTGCTGTTTTGTTCCAACAGTATAAATCATCGTTTTGTAACTAATTATCCCCATGGTTACGCATCCGTTGAATATTACTCGGAACGTCCTTGTACCGCCAGACATCTGTACAGTGTACAATAAATAATGTTTTCCTATCAGTTTTATTATTACTATGTAAATGGTTGACTTCTTACTCAAAATTGAGTTTGTGTCAATAAGTATTATTCCATAACTGTTCTTTATCAGAACAAAAATTAATGAGCTACGCTAAAACCTGGTAAACATTAGATGAATTTGTGGTCAATTTTGGCCCGATATGCACATTTCAAATACAAAACTGTTCTTAGGATCATGGAATCTAAGCGTCAACAACATTGGCATGGCCAAATGCATATCTATGCACAAGGACGTGACATCCATAGGAAGTGGTTACTAAAGATCAGATTGTTCAACATGTTTTATAGAGATAACATTGATAAACAAATTACTGTAGCAACCGAATAATACGAAGTTGACGTCATGGCAGAAAAACAGGATGCTTGCATTTAAAGTGTTAATACCTGCAACAAAAGGTCAACAAATGTTTCTTAAAAGACCTTGTACATGCTATGTATTTTCAATAAATATAAAACATAAGAAATTTACCGTCACTGTCCGAAATACATTGCATGGTCATGGACTTAGTCCTACCTGACATAATTGATGACAAAAATACCAGACATTACTCCAACCTGATATTACCTCTACTGGACATTAACCCAATACACGTAATCCCCACTGGACAATGGCTCATGTATTAGTCCTAGAATACCAAGATTCATTTGTCAACCTAATCAATAAGTGAATCACTCACCTCCAATGCATGTTCTGCTTGTTTCTCTCGATTCAAGGTACGGTTTGTCGTCTGAATCACTCCTAAAAATATATAATGAGAAAGTATTTTAAGAAAAAATATTATGATGTATACATATATATATACACAAATATAGAATGATTTTAAGAATGATGCACACTATATCAAAATATTGTAATGTTTTCTTTTCAAGTTATGCTTCACATGTGAATTCGACTTGAGAATATATTCTGCAATAGGAGTATAGTTGAACATGTATATTGCAATTCTTAGGATTGGAAATTAGTACTATAGTGAACACCTGACGTGTGTGATGTTGAAGGATAGATTCCCCAACAGTAAACCCTTTGTCCCATTCCAACCAGTGGTCCAAGACTGATACAAAGGCTCATGAGTCATATACATGTGCTATCGTATCTGTGGTAATGTGCATTATAAAAGATACATGACATGTTGATAATCAGTAATTGACAAGAGTAGGCTCCATATTTCAGATGCACTTTGAACATCCCTCCTTTTGTACAATCTCTTACGTCTGAATCACAGTTTTTAATACTGTTGATGCCAGAGACTGTACACAAGGGGGGTCAGGGGCATGTCAAACCAATGAAACCTGCCACCCTTTTCCATTAACAGTGAGGACTCTTTTTACATTCACTTTTCCCATACACACTACAGTGCATACTGTTACATTTGATGCACCAGACAGAAGCACTTGTTGCCGGGCGCTCACTTGTGAACCTGTAGATACACTTACATAATTAAGAGATTTACACCTTTCCGTTGAGCCTTGTTGGGCACTCAATATGGGTTCGAGTTGGTTCAAGAAAACAAATATCCCCCCTTGCCTCAGGTGTATATAACCGTGTAGGTAACTATTGTAGTTTACGTACCAAGTGCTGCACGTTGTTGAATGGGTGATAGAGTAAAACTGTGGAAAATGCGGTACTTGTGAATGTGCCATTGATAAAATTTTCAAAGCATTCAGTTAGGTGCACAATATATCAATAAGTGGGTCATTGAATATACTATCAAGTAGGTCAATCAGAAGTCAATCATGCATGCAGGTATGAACACATGCACACTTACACAAACCTACTCACAAGATTGTAGACATTAGACTTACTGGCATGCTGCCCATTTGATCTAATAAATGTCAAATTTGCATTATTATTATATTATGTTTGGGCTGTGTGTGGGTGGAACTAGCGTCTCCACATTTTTAAAAGACCTTTGTACGTAACATATTATATATTATAGCCCTCAAAGTCTCAAACCCCATCGTACATGTATATTGCCCAGTTCCCTGTTCTAAATTTGCTCCTATGTGCCTGTTAAGCAGCTACATGTATTGATCACCATCCACCAAGAAACATCATCTATATAATTATTTAGCCCAATATTAAACTTTGAAGTTGAAAAATGAAAAGAATTTTTTAATTTGATATTATGCGCTTTTCCCATGTTGCTATAACACTATATAAAATACATTGAATAATACATGTATTTAATAAACAAAGATCCAAACATTATTTAGTAACTACAGTAAAAGTATTTGGATGCAAATAGCCGGTATGTATTATATAAATTTTAAAGCAAATATTTTTTTTATCTCTAGTGTGGCAAAATTAATTTAATTATTCAAATACATGTACTCAAAAAAATATATAATTGAAACATAAATTTAACTGACAGAAATGTGTAAACAAAGGGTGTTGAAGCCCAAAATGTCCCAACTGCCCAAGATGTCCCAACTGGGACATCTTGGGCGGACACCGGCCCAAGATGT
>JAULBR010043823.1:0-26112 GCA_032355825.1 Melanodrymia aurantiaca
CATACACAATTACTGTTTCTAACTACGAGCAAAGAATGGGGACAATACGTATCTTATCCATACACAATTACTGTTTCTAACTACGAGCAAAGAATGGGGACAATACGTATCTTATCCATACACAATTACTGTTTCTAACTACGAGCAAAGAATGGGGACAATACGTATCTTATCCATACACAATTACTGTTTCGTGTTTGTGTTACTTGTCTAGTACGAAGATACTACATATATTTTAAAAACAATAGTTACTGTAGTTTAGTCTTCGGGGGGCCTTGTTTCACACAACTTCGTAAGTCTAGTTTACGACTAGTTGTGGACGTAAACATAAGTCGAGAAATTTCGATCGCTAACTGTTAGTGATACGACTATGGTTAGTAGCTGAGACGTCATGGGTTTTTGGTAATTTGTGGCATATTACCCGCGGATACTATTCGTTCTTGGACACAATTACGTTTAATTATATTTTGGGAAACACTTCTAGTCATATATTTACCTTTACGTCCACAACTAGTCGTAAATGTTTTGTGAAACAGGCCCCTTGTGTATCCAACAATAACGGAAGCAGACGACATCATTGTAATTACAATATACATGTATAGTTCACCTCTGACCTGTCTGTTTTACAGCGTACATGGGACCGAAAGCTTCCACCGACGACGGCATCGAGCGTTCTTTCGGCGTCAACCACCTCGGCCACTTCTACCTGACGTGGCTGCTGAAAGACCGTCTGCGCAAGTGCGCGCCCAGCCGGATCATCAACGTGGCGTCAGACTCGTACGCCAAGGGCAAACTCGATCTGGAGGATCTGTCCATGTCGAAAACGTACGACATCTACACGGCGTACTCCCGGAGTAAACTCGCAAACGTGCTCTTCACTCTAGAGTGTCACAAACACTTCTTCCACGACGTGATCATCTCTATGTCCGTTCACCCTGGTGAGTATACAGCTTAATGCGATCATTTAGTGACGCGTTAGATCACTGATTGTGGGCGAGTAGTCGATTATTTGATAGTACTATCGCCTTAATGTGACGTGTGGATGTGTATACTAAATGTGATCCGTTCAACTCTGCCTTGTGCAGAGATACGCATTTGGCCATGTCAGTGTTTTGTCGTTTAGATTCGTTTAGACAGCAGACAAACAATATGGCGGTGCTTACGACGGGTGCTACTGGTGAAGCAGGATATGCTCAACTTTCGCGAACACCTGGTACCATCACTGCTTTGGCAGTGATTCCAAAGCAGTGATTCATGCGTACATGTCGTCTCTACCTTGTAAGAATATACCTTCGACTCTACCTTGTGCAGAGATGCGCATTTGGTCATGTCAACGATTTGTCGTTTAGATTTATATTATCATCACATCACCGGACGACAAAATTAATATAGAATAACGCCGCATTGCAGTTAGGATACGGAAAACAATTTATGAACCCTGCGTATTTCCATTTTTATGAGAGTGACTCACGAATTCATTCCATCAAGCATTTGTAGAAATCATTCTTTGACTAGATCTTCTTAGTTATAATATAACTACATGTATACTACTATTAGACTATAGACATACTGTTTTAGATCCTATAATAGTTTTGGCGTTTACATTTCAGGAATAAAGTATCATTCCGCATAATATTCCAGTGTTTGTGTACTAAATACGTCCGTTTTATTTAATACAGGCGCCGTCTCCACAGAACTGATGCGCAATTGGCCTGGGTTAACGGGGCAGATACTCCGCACAATGGGCAGAATATTGTTCAAAGATCCAGCAGCCGGTTGTCAAACCATTGTCTACTGTGCTTGTAAAGAAGGCATGCGAGATCAGTCAGGCAAAATGTTCTACAACTGTAAAAGTATTAAAATAAAGGAAAGGGGTCGCGACAAGCAATTGAGCAAGCAATTATGGGACAAAAGTTTACACCTTTGCGGACTTGATGCAGAAATCGTGCATGAAGAGGACGCCGTGGTAGTTCCCGAGAAAACAAATGGCCAGGAACTACGGTTACGTGATACAGCTGCAACTAAAACTGCGGACAAAACATCAAAAATTCCACAACAACCAACAAAGCCTGCAGAAGTGATGAAGAAAGCCCCAGAACCAACCAAAAAGCCACCGGAAGTGGTAAAAAGGCAACCAGAACCGGCTAGAAAGCCAGAACAGGTGAAACCTAGTCAACCAGAGCATGTGAAAAAGCAACCGGAAATTCCACCTAAACCCGCTCCAAAGCAGACACCGGAAGCTGCAGAATAAGTGACGTCATTCTCCGACACACGACTTGTCGGTGTGTTGTGCTATAATGGTTACTGTATTGCTTATTCACAGTGGACAGTTTCAGAGAGGTGTTGAAATGTTCCGTGTTAGTGGACTGATTTAATACATACAAAACGCCACAGTAAAAGACATAAAACGTCCAATGTCATCAAGTATAACTGGAGGCGGAGTATGCTATACATTATCCCTTGCCACTTCACTCACGCCAACCAACACGGTGATAATATAACTACAGCATGGAAAGAAGTTGTGTATGAATTAAACGTGTATGATATACTATATAGAAGTAGACTCGTGTGTGTGGCGTGCAATGGTGTAACAGTGCAGAGTTCTAATAGAGCAATAGGCTGTGTGTTTGGAAGACAACTTACACTGTGTACATGGATTAAAATAGCACAACAATTCCTCGCATACAGATCTCAGATGTCGCTTAGAAGATTGTAGTTAACGCATTTTCCTCCTGGAGCAGAACCCCCACCAACACCAGATAGAGGTGACGTAATCGCAAGCTAAACAGATACTGCTAGTGCTATACGCAATGCAATACAAGTACATGTATATCACTTCAGACACTGCTATTACGTGTATATCACTTCTGTGTACATGGTCCATGGCAATACAACGAGTTTCTTTGACATACGGGTTTATATCGTCATAGCTGCCTAATCTGTAATGGTGGCTGGGCCAAAGTATCACCCCATCTTCAATAATTAGTATAGGGCCTAAAGCAAACTTCATAGACATGAAACGTAGCCATTATTTTCTGTGGAACAAGGTGACATTCTGTTTGTAAATGATGTTAAGGAACACCTGTATACATATCCTACATGTATAATGGTAATTTTACACGAGCTTACATTAAGAGAAATTATTTGAGGTATGCTTACATTATTGTTAGGTTACTCCACCACCTGTCTCAGAAACGTCCCGCCGCCTATACTGAGAGGAAACCGGTATTTTGCATTGTCCAAATTAATATATTTAGCATATATATTTATTTTTGTATCAAATATTTTTAAAAAAGAGGGTTCCAGCGTCATGACCTTCTCCCAACTACATTTATCTTCTGTTGGTCGTCAATACAACAACTATTAGCAGTTCAGTGCATGCTTTAGATAGTATTTAATGTCATAACCTTCAGTTGACGGATAGTTAGTGGTATTTAATGATATTATTGCGTGTTTTTGTTGTTAAATATCATGTTTATTTCATCCTAGTAAAAGTATGAAGAATATACTTTCATTTGTGGTTAAAACAAAACAACATATCAACTTCATATTTTGCACAAGGTGAAATAAACATGTTATTGTCACAAATGTTATATTTGTTATATTATATTACCTGTTGTATAGAATAGTGTAGAGCGTAACTGTGTACAAAATGTTCAAACAAGTATTCTTAGAAACGATTTTAATGAAATACCTGCACTACGATCGAGTCATGACGTCACTGTACATGACGTCACAGTGAGGTCACAGTCTGCGTGGGGGGGGGGGGGGAATCAAAAATAAAGGAAGTAATCTTCACTCGAGTGATAACAGAACTCCCTTTTTCCGCGTATTCAGGCGGACGGTCTTGTACTGAGCTACTTCCCGGTCTTGGATGAAAGAGTTGACGAATTATCATGTTAGTTTTCTAGTATACAGTGCAATACACGGATATCTGAAAGGTTAAAAGTTAGAGCTGTGCAGAGTCTGACTATCTCTGAATGAACCAGGTGATCAACGTATACGACTTAGTCATAGTGCTTACGTGATCAGGTAGCAACGCCAGAACTCCGTTTCTCTGCGGATGTGTTCTATTTTGGGCAGTACTGTTGTTCTGACATTTAAACAATTCACAGAACGTCGCGGTCTTCAATAACAAAATACATCGTCTCAACTACTGTTCTTTACAAGTAGCCACGCATTTCACTCAATGACGACGTTTAAATGTAATTTGTCTCACAACCAACGACCTTTTGTTTATGTATGTTTTGTATGTATGCTGCACGTATTATAATATAAATCTAGGTTGCCTCTGTTTGAATAATGGTCCAGCTAATCATAAAATATGGACAATTGATTTTTAAAACGTAATACCGGTACCATTTGTGTTCATTTAAAAGTGCTATACAATTCTGATGTGTTGCGGTCATTAATTTTATGCAATACTATAATGCAACACAATATAATATATCTATGTTATTTTGGGCGTATTAGTCTATAAGGGGGAAATATACACCAAAGGGTCTGCTAGGTTTATGACTTCCTGAGGCCGCTAGTTTCAAATTAGAACACCCACCTCCCCATCTCCAGCCCCACATTCAGACCACGCTACGCCCCGGACATGTACATGTAGTTGATATTCAATTTCATATTATTGTATTAACGAACAGATATTTATATAAAAATATTCAACGTGTTTAGATCTTAGTGTTATTAAACAGATATTCTATAAATTATTTCAATATTGACAAACAGATGTAGCCTACTAAGACATATTCAACGAGTTTAGATTTCAGTATCTGTAAACATGATTGCATGTATTTACTTATCTATTGTATATAATAATATGCAATGTACACAAGATGTATATTTTTATATACTATAAAACAATTGTGGTAAAATATCTACATTCTTGAAAGGAGTTTTTCGTCTGTCCGTCCGTCCGTCTGTCCGTCCATACATCTCACTTAGCTCCAAGTAATGCCTTTTAAAAATATCTGTCGTATATATAATTATATACTTTCCAGCCCTTTTAGATATTACCTTTAAGGCTTTAGTTCTTTTCAAACTATTTTTCTTTCTTTTGATATTTTTTTCTGTTATCGCATAGCGTATACCAAGACCATTTTCTTTACTAAGATTGTCTGAAAGTTAAGTGATTGATACGTTTGTGGAGTTAATGTTTGGTGCAAACAAATTATCTCCCTTGTTTAAATATGTCCAAAACAAGACAACGAATCGTGTCTTTTCGAGTTAAAGAGTTCAGCTTATCTCTTAACAATGCAAAATGCTTGACTCTCAATAGCATGCTTGCTAAAAGTGAAATGCGCGACTTAGGCCTACTATTATAATTAGTATATGCTTATCCTCTCATTTACAGTAAGAACACCGTCAAATGTCTGGTTGAACTCGTAAATCCTTGTTCTATCATGATTGTGAGAAATGAGAAGTTGCAAGTTCGATTCTTCTCAGTGGTACCAAATATTTGCTTGCTAAAGATTCGGTGTACCCGACTGTTTCATACCATGCTTGTTATGTTGGCCTACTGAATCATATTATAAACAAGCCTAATCCACATTAGTAGTTCAGCCAGTTACGCCTAATAACCTGGATCTTTATCACAAACTATTTTTTTGTTATAAATATTATATATAATTTTGTTGTAACCCGGAAAGAATGAACACCAAACGGCCTCAATATGACTGTGCTTGTCAGCTGTTTGTAGTAGTATACCTATTTAGTAAAAGAAAATCAAATCCGATCATCCGTCCCCAGCGACAATCTGAGAACGCATGCTATACATATCGTTTATGTGCGGTTGTGGTTTTATTGTTATTTATTTTGTCGTTATATAGCTTCTGTTGATAACATATTATATATTACATGTATACATGCTTAGCATATTAGCATTAGTTTTATGATTGGCAATAAACTACGTTTTAGTCGTGTATTTGAGTTGTCATTATGTTAATAAAATAAATTCAAATTTTGCACTATATACATGTATATCGCATAGCAATGGTATGGATTGTGAAACACTATACACGTAATATAGCTTGAAGTGAAACTGTCCCCGCACGAGACTAGATAGAGTTAGCGACGAAATACGGAGATCCGTTTTCTTTGATCCAAAACTGTTACAACAAATATCGTGGTATGTGCTATCCTATATGTGGGACGTATAAGAGTAGCAGGGATTGCCTCTCTCATACTAGTTAACACGTGCAAGACGCATGTGCTTGAACCTCAATTAGATATACGCAATTAAATAAATTCTCAATATGCACTTAATTTTGACCTATTAATGTGGAAATTAATGTGTTAAGAAACATCGGCAAATAAAGACATTAGTTGTTGAGAGTAAAGCTATTGGCACTGGAATCATGAAGTCTACTGGAAAAGGTTAAAAGTTAACACATGTGTGGACATCCAGAAGGCTCACTTCTGTTTGGGAAAATCATTATACACAAGATCTTTATTGGCCACAGCATGTGGGAAATGGCGATTTAGGGAACCTATTTTATCTTAGTGTTGGAGTGAGCTACGGGTTAACGCATCGAGGTTTAAGACTGGTATGTAGGCCTATCCCATTCGTGGCTTATGGAATTTTTATTCCCAGTACCGATTCCAATCCAGAGAGTGCTCCGCAAGGCTCAATGGGTATGTGCACCGTCCACTTACACCGACCAGTGTCCACAACTGGTTTAACAAAGACCGTTTTATGCACTGTCCTGTCTGTAGGAAAGTGGATATAAAAAATCCCTTGCTACAAAAAGGTGTAGCAGTTTCCCTCTATCATAGATTCATTCCAACACTAATGTCTGCCCTGGATTAGCTGCAGTCGAAACAGCCAAAATGGTGCGACCATGGCAGACGAGCTTGAAACTTAAGTGGATGAAAGCATGTAAATAAGTTATAAATAACTAACTAGCGGCTGCATGTCATGTTTCTTTATATGCAACAAAAGTAGACATTCAGATACGATCCACCTCTGAAACAGCGAGAACAGAATTAATTAGGCCCATCTCAGCCCAACATAATTATAAACCTGGATCTACATACGCCGCGTGCGCCAGCAAGGAAAGCTTTTCATTGTAATAGCTGGTAGAGAAACGCACTCTATTGATGCCAGAAGGTAAACTATCAGCACTACTCGAACATACAGAGACTGGAATAGGTTGAGGGAAATATTGGCGAGCCATCTGTTCGCGTGCATTATACACGTGCTTCACTGCTTCTGCGTAATGCTATGAAATCCACTTAGATCTGTATCCTTGGAAACCTGCATGGTTTGCATCAAGATAAACTTAAGCCTTTTAGTGTATTTAATTTTACTAGCTGTTATGCTACGTAAACAATCTTACCTCTCCTATCTCGTCATCACCTATTTAAAAACTCTAACGGAAGACGTATTTTATTTGTTAAAACATTGCTTCTCTGCATTCGAAATTATAATCATGCGTCATACAATAGCTCCAAATGTCTACCATAAAAATGTTCGAATGCTATGTATAAATGCACACATCACTTGTTGTGATATGTAGACACTATGTACTGCAGTAGATTGAATGTGCATATGCTGGAATAGATAGCATGTTTTTCAACATCAACAGACCATTGTATGGAAACCTGACTGTCTTTTATTGGTCTTCATCGTGTAGTGGTTAGATCATCGCACTCATGACTTTATAAACAAAAAACGTCAAACAAAGTTGGTTAACTTCATATTTTTAATCAAACAATATCAGCAATTGGATATTGGAAAAACTCAAATGATGTTTACTGTCTTACAGTTAAGGAAAATGATAACACAAATTATGTATAAATAACAGTAGTTACAGGTTTGTCTCCCTTGGAAACAAAGTGAACACACACTGTAGCACCTTTTCAACCAAAAAGCTACATCATTACACTCTTATAAATGTTTACACGCAGCACTCGCTAAATAGGAAATGAACGAAAAATCTGACATCATACTTGCATCGGTGACAAGTGAAAATAGCCCTGAGAAAATATGCTTTGTGTATGCTTTGCCCCCTTCATCCCACCACCCCACCCCAACTTAACCACTCACACACAGTCTAACTACATTATCTTGAACGTTGTATGGCAGTGTAAAAGGAATGAAAGTCTTGTAATATTGTAACAAAATGGGTTAAATAATAAGATGAAAATTTACAGAATGAAACAAATAGCCTGATCAATAAAAGATAAATTTGTTGTTTAACAACACGACTGAAGCACATTGATTAATAATCATCAGATATTGGTTATGTCAACACATGGTCTCAGAAGGAAACCAATTAACACCACATGGGCTACTCTCACCGATATGCAATGGGTATTTTATGTGAACTTTCCACATACAGGATAGCACACACCATAGCCTTCGAGTACCAGTCATGTATCAAAGGTTGGAATAAATAAAAAGAAAAAGAGTATAAAATGAGATATTACGTTCACGTCCTAACATTACACTAAGAAATCAAACTCCATAGAAGTACAATTATGATTTATGCAAGTCCAGTTAGGACCAAGATTCCTAGGTATGTACTGATACAATTCTACATGCTTCAGTTCCTACAGACTGTTATTCCTTTTACACTAATTCCTTCAAGTTCAAGACAACAAAGTGTGCCTCTATTTATCAACGTGCCAGTCACACAAGGTCACTCATAAACTATATATCATTCGTAATTTTAAATAATAAACATGATTACTGAAGTGTTTTTATCAAATAAAAATTACCAGAACATAATAAGACAAAGTAACTAAGAAATTCTGCACTGCACTGCAAAATAAGTATCTGCTGGAATTAGTGTCACCATTGGCCCGCACCATATATAACAACAGTCACTGCTGGTGTTATACTATCTAAACTTCATCTTTCTTTCAGGACAAACACAAAAAGTCAATGAAAAAACTGATTTTGAACACAAATTGCTAAATGATTTTCATCCAGATCTTTGATTCTAAAACACATTCTAATTAATTAACAAATTTGTGGGATATGAACGACGGCATTCGCTATATTTGATAAAAATACTTAAGAGTTGTAGGCAATGCCTGTAATAAACATTGAGCACAATAACCTTTGACACCAACTATTGAAAATATTTTCAAGCATTTTAAGTCAAGTTTGCTGAATGTTGGTTAACAAACCTAAAAGAAATATTTACTGTATAATCTGTATTATTCGCATGTATGTAATTTTAGAATTTGTAATTTAACCACAGAAATTACAATTACATAAATAATTACTGCAATGAAATTGGCAATATGTACGCTTCCAAAATTAACTTCAATGCAACAAGGTCTCTATATTAAGAACTATAATGTCGTCATTATCTGTGAGTATCAAATGTCAAAAAAATAATCTCCAATACATTATGCATGCTGTCCAATCATTTTGCCTTGTTCAATAAATATTTAAATTGACTTGTTGAATAAATATTTCATTTTGACTTGCTATATTTTATTTTTTAAGAAAAGCATGTAGTCAGTTTGAGCCAAAGTGCAGTTTTTAAATAACTATATAATCTTGGATATGTGATATAGAAAAGCATCATTAAGCACATGCATATATCTTAATCACAAATAACATATCATAGATTGTCCACACATAAAACATTTTAAAGGGAAAACATTTTTTTTAAAGAATAGGACAAAAATAGAACTTATATGGCCTTGCAACATTTGTAATATATACGGTAATAGTGGAAAAATAATGTTCCAAAAGTCAAAGTTAATACATTAAAACTATCACACATGTTCACTTATTACATAACCAAGACAAGTTGCTATAATCAAGACACAGCAAATTAACCAAAGATTTCAGTCACATATGTAAGATCTAAACTGACATCTATATACTCAAGCAATTTGTCAAAACTAGATTGATTTTAGTCCAAATTGATGTATAACTCAAGGGAAACTGTCTAGACGGTCTACTGAACTGTATAAATGCCCAGGTACCTGAAAGTTTTACTTTCCACATTGGAGAGCCAGGGTTTATAGAACTTGGCACAAGTATTGTAAAAATAGTACATGTCTAACTTAACATAAGTGTCATATTCTGTGTGTTTAGATCAGAATGTGAATGTGCAAAAGAGCACAGAAAATACTGGTTTTCTAATGATTGCAAAAGTATGCAGAGAACCCAATACACTGAGGTTGATTAATTACACCAAGTCACAGTAAATCATAATGAAGTGCGACATCGGTCCCATTTAACAACATTGATGGAACATGTTATCAAGTGATATGCATGTCAATTTAATTCTATGACATTAACAACTTATCAGTTTTGCATACTTATAGGCTGAACCAATATTGTCCATGTAACTGAACCAGTAATGTCTGTGTGTTACAATCAATATTGTTGTGCGATGTGAACCAAGTTAGATATGTTTTAATGAACGTTTGCTATGGATGTTCAACGCTATTGCTATTAAGTCATGGTTCTTGTGGCGACTAATGTCTTAATCTTTTTATCATACAATTACAGTAGAAATCAATGTTTTCATGTGTACGTGTAATTAAAAATCCTACAAGCATATGCAAATATAATCCAAATGACTGAAGAATAAAATTTAACAGTAGATTTACTTCAAAATTTCAGAAATTTGTTTTGTCTCCAATAGAGTAAATAAATATAATTTCAGTACATTGTCCCATATAGAAGACATCAAACTGTGATACAGACTTGTTAAAGTATTTATTAAAAATCTGTACACTGTTGTCCTAACCCTTTAACAATATTATACTACTTTTCTAAAATCACATTGACATTAAGAAACATTAACAAACCAAGCAACAACATTCTTGGCAAACATTAACATAAAATATTTCTATGATAAATTAAGAAGAAACATAAGATCATTGATTTGGGATGTTAATCAATTCTTGCAATTGCATTCTATACCTTTAGGCTGTAGCCAATTAATACCAGTTTCCAGTAATTCAACATACACAATTTTAGACATAGATTTCTCTTAGTTTATGTAGACTAAAATCCATTTGCCACTTGGTCCATGTTTTAGCTTATTTAATTTTTTATTAATGTGCTTAACACGTTGACTGCCATGAAAAAAATGGCGCGATGTTCCCGTTTGCCAAGTCTCATGATATGTACATGCATTTTGTTTTGTTTTACTACGAGATAACTCGTAGTGGCAAAATCTGGTACACCCACATCTACGAGTATACTCGTAGTCGGCAGTCAACGTGTTAAGCCAGGATCAAGTTGCACACCAGAAGAAGTCAATGCATAACATTGTTACCCTATTTTTACTATGCATCAGAAGATGGTTAATTAGTTCAGGTTATTCAAAATGGCAGCACATAAGTTAAATGTTTTGAATACTTTCACACATAAATTTCACAATATTTGTTCTAAAAAAAAACCTTAGAAAAACCCAGACCTACCTTAATTTTGTTTCAAATTTTACTGGAAACACACATATCTATTGTTTTGGCCTTAGAATATCTAACATATAAATTAATAACAAGTGAAACCTATATTACAAAAAACATGCATATACACATAGAACATCAGGGAGTACAAACAAAATTATTTCAATGACATTAGATGTAAAATAGAATACATACATGAATATCTGAAATTTACACTTATTGTGCTATTGAAAAAGTAACAACAGATATGTATAGAAACACTGTTGGTCAAAGCAACACAACTTTACATTCTGTCAAAATCACAGACATCCAAACATTTTGCTCAAGTTTATGCCACAAATGAATGGGAGGCACAATATATCCAGAAGGAATGTAGGTAATAAGTCTTCAGTATTGAAAGACATAGGGTGTAACCGCGTGGGAAATAACCACATAAGGTATCAATTTCTTCCACTCAAAACACTTTGAAATTGATTAATATTCTCACACACACTGTGCTGTTACAAGTCAATCGCATACAGAAATAAACACCATCAAATTAGTAACGCAAACAAAATGTTTTTTTCCCAAAGATTGAACAAATGGCAATCAAAATCACAATCACTACTTCATTCATTTTACAGACTATTCCATCGATGTATTCCAAAAACACCCAGAAAATTCTATTTCTTCATTCCTTCGTCCAATATTCGAAATCAATTTAATGATGGATTGATCCACACAGTCCTCGAACACAGGAGCAGAAACGTTCTTATATGCACTGATTCAATAACGCACTCATTCAATAATGCACTGATTCAATAACGTCCATTTTATTCATTACCAGACGTCATGTACCAGCCAGTAGAATCAGTCTATACCGACATACTGTTATGAGTGTGAATGGAAGTACACTGTACTATCAGTTGCAAGTACACACTGTACAATCATTTATTCCAAATAATTTAGGGACATATAATAATGGAACAAATGCCTATATACAAAACTATTTGTTATATTGTCTATTATAAAACTTTCTGCCTATAATTTCTAAGCTGGATACTTCAGATGCTACGAAAGTCATTCATTAAAAGAAAGCTTTTATGTTTAGTTCACCTGTTATACTACATACTTAAACAAGTAGGAAAATATTGCTAATTCTCTACTGTAAACTTTGAAGCACAAAGAATCTCAGATGATAAAAAACAGAGAGAAGAATGCGCTGCAGATAACAAAGTGATAATACTAGCACCATGCGCATAATGTATTAGCAACAAAAGAAACACTTTTTACTACAATGTTTGAATAATGATCTGCATAACTGTGGTAAACTGAATAGTCTCATCTTTGGGAATCACAAAGTCGGGAACCAATTTTTAAACATTTCTCTTAAAAACTGTATAAATTGGCCTCTTTTGCACATCTTTTCGTAAAAAAATACAATTTTTGAAAAGTAGGAAAAACAAAATCTTGATCCGAGTGAACCTTGTATCTTGCCCATTTCTTACGAGATGCCAAACAGTCTGAGTGAGATTTTGAACATGCCTGTAGGGATTTAAATATCTGACTAGAAGGACAGGCTGCTCAATGGAGGAAAACAGACTGGTTTGAGCACTCTGGGTCTTTCTTTCTTTCTGTACCGCACATTCTTCTGTATATGTGGCTTGCGACTGATCAGAAGTGAAAAGACACTCGTGGTACAGATGTTGACTGGATTAGTACCGTCTTTCTCGGTCAGCACAACGAGACAATGGCAAGTCTCGAGGCTATGACGTGTTAACGTTCTGCTGCATACAGCTGCCAATGAACTCAGAACAACATAGGCATGCTCAGCGGTGCCAACTCGGAACAACATAGGCATGCTCAGCGGTGCTAATTCTTTCTCGGTCAGCACAACGAGACAATGGCAAGTCTCGAAACTATGACGTTGTAACGTTCTGCTGCATACAGCTGCCAATGAACTCAGAACAACATAGGCATGCTCAGCGGTGCTAACTCTTTCTCTCGGACTTCGTATTTCTCCATGTATGTTTTGGCAGAATCCTGAGACAGTATGGAAACCAATGCTTTAACACAGTTGCTTGGAATGAGACTCCCTGAAATGACAGTGAAATGCTCAAATTATTCACCAAATAAATACAGGATACGCCTCCAAGTGTCATGTTGTATCATACTTTATCAGTACTGGTTGATAAAAGTATAAAAATCCTCGGCAAGTTTTATTAATAAGTACTGATAATTATGATATCACAGGACATGAGTGGAGTATCCTTTTTATCATTCATTCTCATTGTGTATGACAGTACATTTATAATTATTATGGTACAGTGAAACCCCTTTAAACCGGACCCTCAGTAAACCAGAATTCCATTTAAACCGAACATATTTAAAAGTCCCAAACAGCCTTATGTGCTGTATTTAAACCTCAGTAAACTGAACACCCCTCTAAACCGAGTGGTTTCACTGTATTTGTGACACATGGTGCAAGGGAGGACAACAATCTACTTGTGCTTATTGCTGTGTTGATAAGATGAAACTTGCGTTACCCGAACAACAAGTTATTCTCTTACACTTCCTACCAGCCACACTGAAATCAGATCACAACTTACCAACTATCCTGTGCCCGTCGTCAGTCTTTAATCTGATAATCTGCATCTTCGATCCGCTTGAACCAGGCATGGACGCGAGAACACTCTCCACTTTACTCCACACACTGAGTACGGAGCCACTCAGTACATGGTACTTCCTAGTCCGCAGACCAATCTCACACGGCAATCCTAACAGAGCTCTTCTGCAGTTGCCACGCCTGACAACGGCAAACATAAAGTTAGTTAGTTTGGTTAACGATATCACTAGATAGAAGCTCATTGATGCAAAATTAATTAAAATTACTAACAACATTAGCACTGGAATTTTTTTATTAATAATAGATTATTACTCAGGAATCTACGTTTTATTGCAATTTTAAAATCTATTATGCTTAATATGATAGGTTGAAATATCGTTCAATTATTATTATATTTTTATATATAGAGTGAAACCTCTCTAAACCAAACTATCGGTAAACCGGAATTCCCTCCAAACCTGACTTATTTCAAAGTCCCTTACAGACGCAAGTGCTTTATTCAAAGCTCAGTAAACCGAATACCCTACTAAACTGAACATTTTACTCTATCCCAAGTGTGTTCGGTTTAGAGTCGTTTCATTGTATATTACTTCTAAAATTCCATATCACATTGGAACCCTGCATATTAAGTTGGTTTGTAGAATATAGTTTAAGCGATTACATACCAGTAGGCATGACTGCAACTGACAGCCGATACGTAATACTGATCATCCCACCAAGTCTGAGCCTCGTCTGGTAAAACCTGCAAATACAACATCAGTCCAATCATTGATCAGTTGCCACATCACATCATGTACAGTGTCGCCACATTTTTATATTAGCTTGTCAACTTGTTTGTGTACGACGTATACTATACGTTGTATTGTCAATTGCTGGGAGAGGCCTTAATATAACCTGTTGGCCAATCCCAAACCAATATAGTAGTTAATAAATGTTTTTTAAACAAAATAGCCAAAAAAAATTTGGGTAAAATTCAGAAAACATCTTCTCATACTCTTATCTGAGATTAGAAGCTGGACACCCTGACTGACTGCACTAGTTTTAGGTGCCTTGTCCACTGAAGGTTTAGACACCCAATGAATATGTCTCGTATCTACGTACTAGTAGAGTAGCGACCATTACATCACACACACTACCTATTTTGTTTCCAAAGTATTCGCTAAAATGACGTTTGAGGTGTGGGGGTGAGCTGAGCCGCACTAGTTTTAGGTGCTTTGTCCACTGAAGGTTTAGACACGCCCGCCCTGGGTACGGTCAACAATCAGAGGTCAGGACCCAAGGCGAGAAGAGCTGGACACAAATTTTCAGTACCTTTTTATACTTCTTCTTGATTTCTTCAATGGTCTCACAGCGTGGCTGAAGTCCTGTGTTTGGACGGTAAACATTGTAACTCTTCTCTTTGTTCTTATTCTTGCCTTGTATTACCACCAACAATGATGTCCGTTTCAAGTTTCTTTCCTGTTGGAGACCAAAAAATGTAGGAATAAAAGTTTTGATGTTTATGTTCTGCTAAACAAATTTTTGTTTATTGTTATAAACATATTCACAAATCGCCATCAAAAGTTTTGTACAAAACAGCTTTGATAGCTTATTTGGTAAAATCTTTACCTAGGTATTTGAACATTGCAATTTTTTTTTTTACATGGAGTATTTACATCGGATTCCTCATATTACTAAATCATAAACTGCATGAATATATATTGTTAGCTCAAATAAATGTCTTTATATAGTGCAAAATAATACAGTAATAAAAAAAGACAAAATCTGTCCAATACAGCTTGTTTTGATCAGTAAATCAAAACTACTAGTATTTTTAAAGAATACAAATTTTTTTTTTCTTCTAAAACTATCACTATGGATTTGACTTTTTTTCAATCAATATTGATTTCATGAAGAAAAAGGTCGGAAATAGAAAATAGTATACCTGATATGAGAGATAGAAGCCTTCTTCAGTTCCTACACACCTCCGCCACAAATCAGTGGCATTCAGCCACGACATGCCGCGCTCCACAGATATCTGTACAAACCAGAGTGAAAAGTTTTCTAAAGATCGCTAAATTAAGTTGAAAATTAAGTAACAACTCTAAATAAACATATGAAAAATACACAAGACTCTGTAATTATTATCACAGCAAATTTTTCTCAAAACTTTCCTCTGTAAACTTAGGGTGATGTAAAAGATTACATGACAGTATTTAGCTGGGCACCATGTTATTACGAGAGTTACAATCCGTATGCAGTGAGTGCACCATTTTAACTGAAGCTTGTTTGCTTGATTGTCCATTGAATGTTGTTTGTGATTATTGATCAATATTTTTATATCTGAAATACATATATTTGTTGCAAAAGCTGGAAATATATTTTTTAATGGACACATTTTAAGTACTGGATCAAAATGACAAAGAACGAATGAAGTAAAATTTAACGACACCCCATCACGAAAAAAGACATCGGTTATTGGGTGTTAAATTATGGTATATACAATGATAAATGACAAAGTATAACAAATGACATACTGAAGTGAGCTCTGTCTTAGCAGTGTTGGTTGCAGTGTTACCAAGAAATGTCTGAGTTTCAAGTTTGTGAACTCTCTCTTGTCCAGAGCCAAGATCTGAAATCAATGTGAGATTATTGCCATAAAATGCTTTGGTGAAATGTCACATATTAAACATAACATTTGTGGGTTTTTTGGCATCTTCCATGCCACTGACGAGCAACGAAGTAAAACAAATTGTCAATTTCATTGCTTAAGAAGTTTTAAAAAAATCAACTGGTTGATCGTTCATTACTTTTGTTCAATTTACTTCACACTGAAAGGAGCGTGAGTTGTGCGTGTCGGATGCATCATCTGCAAAGTTCACATTTTCACTCTTGCCAGTTATTTTCAAATTGTTGCTACGTTGAAATCCCTTTCATGATTGTGGTCCAGTTTAAATATGTAGAATCGATAATACATATATCGCACAAAAAGAATCCTAGACGGTCTTCTTGGTCACAATTAAAATCAAAGTATTCCGGGATGTTTGGCTGCCATTTTTGGCAAGTGCCTGACCTCAAATAGTTTCAAGTAAATCATAATCTTGACTGTCGAATTTTGCAAGTAAGTTACTGTTGATTTCATTGGACAATTGAAACTAATAACGACCAACCACAATTCGTTTCATAACATGTACAAGCCAGAAGCCACTTAGTTCATGTGAACAAAACGTGATTGCTGCAAAATTACTATAGTCGCGATATGCTCTGGTGACCCAGGTATAACATCATGACTAGTCGCGACACACATTGCAAGAGTTATACGTGTTTGCTTCTTATGACATTTGATTAAATACCAACAAAGAAATCATGGCAAGAAGTACCTAGAATTCCCATGTCCCAGCGCCCATTCCGCTTTGCCTCGAGAATGATCGTAGTGAGAGTTTCTGTGAAGTAGCTGAACAAGGCATTCTGAATGGCAACCTTCATGCCAAGTATTCGGTTTAAAAACTTGCTTATGTTATTGTAATCTGAAAGAAAATACAAATTTTGTTAAAGGAATTATTAAAACAATCAGTAGAGGATATTTGTGTATTGTTCTCAAACAGCATGTTTAATTCGTTGAGTGAAAAGTATAAAGTTGAAAATAGACACGGAATAGCGAAAATCTAATGCGACTATTCAGTTTACTTTTTCTGTCGCTACAATATAAATTGGAAAAACATGCATAATGAATGGACAGTCATAGATAACATCATTAAAGATAGGGCAGAGTCGATATGTGCAGGGGTCCATGCTACCAGAAGCACGCAACACAAGTAACAAGTAATATAAATTAAAAAGTGTTGTGAAATTATCATCACCATTCAACATAATGCAATATAAATTCAAATGCGCTTTTAATACCTTTTTCAAGATTTGCGAATCCAGACGGTTCATGGATGGTGACCATTCCCACACCAACAAGACTTTGCTTTGCATCTGAAAGCAACATACAAAAACATCTGAAAATATAGTGCAGGGAACACACAAGACTTATATCAATGACAATACTGCAAAATCCCTTATATCGTACAAAATATAAAGTTGCTTTGTTTAACAACACAACTGGAGCATATTAGAATTCAAACACATGGTAATTTCAACACATGCACTTTTCCCAAGGCAGAATAGAACTTGTAGTTTACCTTCGAAGAAGTTGCCACTGTAGTTGCCGGGTGGTGAAACAAGAGGAACTTCTCCGTTCATGTTGAGTACACATTTCATGATGACTTCTAGAGCGGTTCGGCCAAACTGTCAAACAAAAGTCATACAATAATAATCTCAAATATGTGTGTCAAAAGAACATGTGTTATATAAATAATAAAAGTATATAAAGTCATTGAAAAACATTATTTTCGCTAGTCAATAAGCTAAAAAAATATAGCACGGCCATAAATGGTAAAGTTTATATTGTAAAATAAGACATTTTTTTAAATTGATCAGTTGCTGTGTACTGAGAAGGCAAGACGATTGTGTATTATAATTACCTTATTATCAATGTTAAACCTGCTGAGATCTCGTGTCTCCGTAGCTCGCCGATCTCCATGCGTAAGAGCACCCTGAATAATAACGAAAACATCTTAATAATAACATAAATAGGCTAATGTATTGTAAAAACATTCTGCACATTGTTCATCACCGAATATAGTGTTGGTAACAGAAACAGCACAGGAACTACAGATTTCACTATTGCACGTTCTATTTTCAATTTCATTACAGAATACTGGATTATTTGTTTTACTATTGTATGCTGATAAATCATGATTTTTTTGAATGGCAGTATAGTGTATATAGATATACATATATTTCAAACGATGGAAGGTGTCACTCAGGTAAACTTTCTCACAGAGTAGCTCAGAAGTGGACAGTTAAGAATAAAACTTTCTCCTGTGTGACAGGTGGATCGATCCTTCTTCCTCAAACGACAAGCTAAATGCTTTACCTAGTTTGTAAAAAATTTACTTTCTTACCAAACTCTCCAATCTCTTGGCAACAGTTGCTGCAAACCTCCTCTCTCCAGCCAGCTCTGAGATCAAAAAGACATACTCTGGTGCATTCACCTGGTTCGAGCGATGAGTACGTCCTATAGAGAAACAATAATCAACAGTTACAGCTCTGAGATCAAAAAGACATACTCTGGTGCATTCACCTGGTTCGAACGATGAGTACGTCCTGTAGAGAAACAATAATCAACAGTTACAGCACGCAATGTAAGAATGAATGAATGAACTGGATGTTTAACGACACCCCAGCACAAAAATAAACGTCGGCTATTGGGTGTCAGAATATGGTAAAGAGCAACTTATACTCTTTGAAGTGAATTTTTGTTTGTTTTAAAAGAAACAAAAGGAGATTTTAATAAACGAAACCGAGATCACAGAAGTCTGCACTCCATGGCAACTCAAGTGCTATGTGAACTCGTGACATCTAGTGAGGGTAATGAGGGTGAAGTGTGATGTAATAAGCTGTAAGTATTTACCAAACTGCTGTACAGCCCGGTCTGCACTCCATGGTAACTCCAGTGTAATGTGAACTCGTAACATCTAGTGAGGGTAATGAGGGTGAAGTGTGAGGGTAATGAGGGTGAAGTGTGATGTAATAAGCTGTAAGTATTTACCAAACTGCTGTACTGCCCGGTCTGCACTCCATGGCAATTCCAGTGTTATGTGGACTCGTCTCTTCTGATTGATCACTCTCTTGTCAGATTGCAATGAAATGCCAGAACTGGCCGCTTCAGATATGATAGCAATATACTACAATGAAAAAAGATCAAGTTTGTTTAACGACATCTCTGGAACACATTGATTATAATTAATCAGGGGTTATTGAATGTCAAATGGATGGTTATATCATTACTTGGTCACAGATGAAACCCACTGCTGCCATATAGGTTACTCTTTGAACCACAGCAATGGATCTTTTATCTGCTCTTTCACACAGAGGATAGCATACACCACAAACTTTAATGGACCTGTCATGAATCAGTGGTTGGAATGGGAAAAACCCAATAGGTCCACTGTAGAGGATCGATCTGTCGATCAATCGAAGCTCAGAATAACGCTCTTACTCTTTGTTTTATTATAATATATTGTGGTTCAGATGAAGCATATATTATTTACAAAAATATATTAAATTAAAAAAAACAATAAAACCTTTTACAAATTGTATGAAAATTGAACCGCGAAGTTATAAAAACATGAAAAGTGAGATGTTACAAACAAACCTTTTCTCCATCCATGAATCGCTGCTTCTCAGTCAGGTTGAGGATTTCCAGAGGAACATCGACTTCACTCCGCGATTCATACGAGACACCGCCTTCGTCATTGGAAACCACTCGCCCTTTGCGTCCAGTCATCTAAAACACAGACATGTTGATCAGCCATTACACAAGATATCGCTCACCTCAGATATTACTTCTTATAATCTCGATTTGTCTACAGACTATTTTTCAAGCTTGTGATCAAGAAACCTGGCAGTTCAAAACGTGATGTCATAACGTTGTCGTAACTAGTATGACATCATAATGTTGTCGCAACTGGTATGACGTCATGGATTTGAGGCAAACATTTCAAGTGTTCATTTTCATATAATTTCTGTATATTAATTATCCTAATTCGACAGAATGATAAAAAAAATACCCACTTGAGTCTTGTAATATGGTAATTTCTCAGCACTTATTGATAAAAGAAAAATATTAATATCAATATAAAAGTGACTATATAGAGATTATTATACGAGCGTGTGATTTTACAAAATGAGTGTCAGGATTCTTGTATTACATGTGTGTAGTAAATATATCTTTATTACACATGTGCTTCGTATGGAATTTACGAACTCGTTTATGCTTAACTATATGGATAATAAAAGACCATACTAAGGGTACATAAAAATCAATTTATCTCCGAGAGATCCTTCTAGAACAAATTTATCTCCAGAAACTAATGACCGGGCAATATATTTATTTAGTTTTAGTTCTGTATTCAATATTATATTCATGTACGGTTATATTCTACATCCTGCACATACTCGGTATGTACATATTTTTTCTCTTAGGAAAATTTGTATTATAAATAAGACTAAAGTAATATTAACAACTTGTAGAAAGAAAGAAAAATTTATAGTTCTGTTTGGTCTACATAATAATGCAATAAATCTGTCCATCTGGGCATGTTTCGTTAAAGCTACATGTACATGCATTAATAGAATGATGCCGATGAAATTTTCCATAAATTTCAACCATCTAGAAATTGCATTTCTTAAACATTTATAATTATCGTTCACTCTATCAAATTGTATTTGGAAAATTTGGTGTATTAAAATATGTAATATAGTGGGAGATCCTGGACACATACATACATCTCTCACAATGTGTGAGACGATTTTTGAGAGGTCATGACCTCTGATCAGCGGCATACCGATTGGTAACTCGCGACTGGTGCATGCCGATTTCAATAAAAAAAAATATACTAGTAAAGTTTGTTTTATTTAACGACGCAACTAGAAACACATTGATTATAAACAGCGGTTATTGGACGTCAGATGCATGGTTATATAGACACATGGTTACAGAGGAAACCTGCTGCCACCACATAGGCTACTTTTCCACGAATGACAGCAAGGGGTCTTTTATGTGCACTTTCCGATAGACAAGATAGCACACCACAGAATTTTTTTAAAAAGAAAGTAAATTGGGTCACTCCGACAGTATTATCAGAATAATATGCAACGTTAGAGATCGTTATTCTCACAACAAGTGTTTTCCATAGGGACAAACTCGATCATAAGAAAACCATCTCAAATGGACATCTATGTATTATTCTCTATATCTACACAACGAAGTAACAGTTTCTGTACCAAAAAGTCTTTTATTTGTTATAAATGTTTACAAATGGAATGACAATGCAAGTTACAAATAAAAATATGTACATTAATTTGTTACATACACATATCTATCTATTGTACGAAGAACTATATACAGTTTAATCCCATTGGTTCGAACACCGTCGGTGCTCAAAAAACTGTTCAACCCATCGGGTAGTTTGACCCAAGCATCAGCAATTTAATATAAGGGTTTAATTCGGGACTTCGATCTTGGTTCGAGCATTGCCATGTATTCGACCCTTCCGCGTTCAATCCAACGAGATTCTACTGTACAATAATATTACGATAGCTAGCTAGCTAGAAAACAATGTATTATGTTTGTGACCAATACGTCTTTCATGATAATCACCATTAGATAATTCATTATGAATATTATAATCATATTACACAATACTTTCTATAGTAAATATTGTACATAATAGATTTAATAAATATATATCATGTACAAGATGCTAAAATGATGGAATTCTTTTATGGTCGCTAAAATTGGCTTGTTTTAATTTATGGTAACAGTTACTGCTGTTTGCTAGTCAGCAATACAATCTCATATCTAGTGTAAGAATATTTGCTCTAAAGATTTGGACAAAGTAATTTGAGTTCTAGATAATGACAATCAACTGGATAGAATTACTTAAGACATGTTTAATATGTAATGATGGCTATATATTAATTTACATTTTTGTTGTGCTACTATGTGTAAGCACAAACATTTATAAAATGTTTTGTTTTGTTTTATAGGGAATCTGTTATAGGTTGTTTATGCCGACTGTATACTATTGTTTGTAGATTTATCCATTTAATAACAGCTGGTTAACTTTTATATGACTGACCATATTTCTCATCGACTCAATTGTTTAAACAAATTTAATTTCATGTCTGCATATAATTATGAATATTTTTTATCCCTAAAATAGCCTCATCATAGAATTTTTTGTTGTTGCCGTAACATAATTTTTAAAAATATGTATTCTATAAATTTATGTATGAATGGATTTTTAAGGACACCCCAGTACGATAAAAGACCGGCTATTGGCTGTCAATATATGGTATATACAATGATATAACTAATAATTGTATGCTTTAACCAAAATGAAAATACACAGGTACGTTTTTGATAGTTTGTTAAATAACAGCAGTTGCTTAAAAATATCAATTTGGTGGCAAAAGGCAGTGACAGATTCCCTTTAAAATTTGCACTACATGTACTTGTTAAAGTTAATAAATTGTTGCACATATCAATGTACAAAAACCATGGTATCAAGGATCTGGCTGAAAAATCGTGATAAATAAAATATCTTGCAAAAGTTGTATTTGTTGTTGTATTTGTTGTTTTCGTTGAAGTTAGAGGTACACTCATGAGTTTCAGTAGTTCTATCATGTTTTTGGCTAATAAGAACATTTTATCATTTTATCCTTCATAAAATTGACATGGTTTAATCTACAGCACAAATGACTGGATAAAAGAATTTCTTTTCTTTATACATGTACTATGAAAAACAACTATCACTCTTTTAAAAGGAAAATACCCAATTAATATAAGACATCCCAATGTTGACTACTGTGAACAAACAAAAACCAAAATTCCTCCTTTTCTGTCGATCGCGTTATTTTTTTCCCAATTTTCCAAAAGGGGACCCTAGAAAAATGGTCTAGATTATACCCTGAAATTGATGTTCTTACATTATCGACATCTGTATATTCAATGTATTTCTGATTATTCAAATGATTAGTATTGCTTAGTATAGACTTGTGTAAAATAATTTAGTGCATACATGTACTACCGGGGTAAATTCCTGTTGTTCCAACAGACATTTTGATGTACTTTGGAATTCCCAGCTAACAATTTATCATCAAGTCGGACCATTAAACGTAATGTCTAGAGTACAAATCGCATTTATGGTTGCAATGACAGGAACACAGTTACTTCCCTTGAATAACCAATTGGTAAATATATTTTTTTTAATAATTATTTCAAATGGAGGGATCTCTGGAAAGTCGACCATATATTACTGGGACTAAAAGTCAAGAGTGAACCTTTAAATATTAAATTATTTATGTACATGTTTTTAAAACTATATATGTTCTAATTTCAAACAAAACATTGTAATGTGATGATACACAAAATTGGACTGGAAACACATTGTGCTTGTATGAGGAACCTGATTCAGATAAACATGTTTAGGTTTAGTTGGTCCGTTTCTCTTGGCAACACTGGGACAAAGTTATATACACACCGCACAGTGAAACCTGAAAATTAATAAGCCTGCACAGAGATGAATGAAAATCTAAATTATTCTACTATAGATCACAAAAACAAATAACATTTTTCACAAAAGAAAAGTTAAAAGGGGCTGTGAGCCCATTGCAGCCATTTAACGGGTGTGATGGATGCTAATAGATTGATAACACAGCAGGATATAGCCACATCTATGATAATAAAGATTGGCTAATTGATGAGACTGGACGGATAAATACAGACCTGTCAATCTTGAACCCTGGCTTAAAAGGAGATGCAGCCCCTAAAAAATTAGATTAGATCCAAAAAAAACAGGAGGGTCATTTTACAAATAGACACATTAAGCATTGTTTTACATCAAAATGTATACATTTCCTACACATAATAATGATAACAAATATAACATGAGAATAAAACACCATCTTGTTACTCCTTATATCTTATAATACTTGGCAAACAATTTCTAAAAATCTGTTATGTACTCTGAACACTTCAGGTGATGACGAATCATGAAGTTCCAAACCAAAATGGGCCAAATAAAAAACTTCCTGCCATTGGATTTAAAAAAAAAAAGATATAGCATTTTTTGTATTCTTAGAAACTTGTGATTTCCCAAGAGAAACTTCCTCCTAGGAAGGAACTAGTAAAGAATGATGAAATAACAGGAGACTTCTGTACTGTGGTAAACAAGACGGTTGACAGGTCTGGGGCGGTGTTTATCAAACAACTTAAGTTTTTCTTAAGTTTTGACTTAAGTTTCATTAAATTGAATACGGTAATACAACAACGTAAGTTTAAGTTTTTGTAGAATTCTTGAGACACCTCAAGAGGAAACTTAAGACTTAAGTCAAAAACGTCCAAAACTTATGTCTAGGAGGGTTTTTTTTTCTCACAACTAAAGTCGCAATCGTAGAGACTTAAGTTTTTTCTTAGACTTAAGTCTTATTTCTGACTTAAGTCGCTTGATCAATACCGCCCCAGGACGACAAGTGTAATCTGTAACCACACTAATTATTGGTAACGTGTAACCACACTAATTATTGGTAACCGCCTCCATGGTGAGCGTGGTGACAGCTGAACGACTAGTTGTGCAGCACGCGTCACTGATAGTGTGCAACGTTCATGCAATAACTGACACATTGCCTGCCTTTAGTGTTATCGCTGATATCAGTTGTGCTCGCATGCGTGATATCCAGGGCCCGGTTTCATGGGAGTTACTTAACGCAACGATGGCGTAAGGTTGTGTTAACGATTGCGCTTCCATGGTTGTGTGTATCGATAACAGCGGCCACGATACTAATGGCCGATTTCTCGTCACCGGTTTAAACCTGATCGCCGTTTCAAACTCTGATTAAACAAGGCTTTTTTATTTATTTTTTTATTTTTTTCAATATATTTGATTGTCCCCAGAAACATAGGCAGTGAACAGGTTAAACAAGTTTAAACCGGTGTAAAAGTAACTCAAGTCCGACGGGAATGCAAATTATATCACAAATTGACCACTGTGACCGCTTCATTGTCCTCAAATATTATCATTTACGCAATCGTAGTGTAACGTCATGACAAACACTGTCGCAAGTGACGTTATAACCTCAACTTAATGAGCGTTGCTTAACGCAATGATAGCATAAAGTCGTCCGAACGATTGCGCTGCCACAGTCTTGTGTATCGATACAAGTTATAGCTACAACTTTTTGCGGCCACGATACTTAAATTGACCGCTGTGACCGCTTTATTGTCCTCAAATATTGTCATTTACGCAATCGTAATGTAATGTCATGGCTAACACTGTCGCAAGTGACCTTATAACCTCTCCATTAAACCCGCCACTGGGGCCGGTTTAATGAGAGTTGCTTAACGCAACGATGGCGTAATGTTGTCATAACGATTGCGCTGCCACTGTTGTGTGTATCGATAACAGCGGCCACGATACTAAATTGACCACTGTGACCGCTTCATTGTCCTCAAATATTGTCAT
>JAULBR010043824.1:0-14959 GCA_032355825.1 Melanodrymia aurantiaca
CATAACAGGGTGCACAACACTACTTTCTGATCATAACAGGGTGCACAACACTACTTTCTGATCATAACAGGGTGCACCTTCTGACTACAACAGGGTGCATGACACTACTTTCTGATCACAGCAGGGTGCACGACACTACCTTCTAACCACAACAGGTAAAAAAATAATTAACCTTTATAATTAACTAAAATCATGATTTGTTTTTGCAGTCTTATTCATGTTTTAACATTTTTGGACAAATATACATTAATGGAAGTATTAAAAAAAGTGGTGAGAGCAACAAAATTGCCATTTTTGAAAGGCTTATAAATAGCGATACATATAAAACCTGTATCTAACAGCAGCTCAAGGGATGTGGTAAAAGTGGTTGTAGTAGACAGATGGTTGTCATATACAGACTATATTTATACCATAAGTGGGAACGTATTAATGTTAATTAAGAAAGGTTTATAAACAGCGATACATATAAAACCTGTATCTAACAGCAGCTCAAGGGATCTGGTAAAAGTGGTTGTAATAGGCAGATGGTTGGATTAGACAGGCTATGTGTGGGAATGTACTAAGATTAATGAATGTGTTTTGTAGGAGATGCTGATAACATGAGTATCATGTGTGGTCAGGTGAAGACACTTCTCAAGATAGGATATAATTGATCACTTGCAATTGCACAATCAAATGTTGTATAAGAACAGATGGCTGCATGCACAGAAATAGGCAAACATAATATATACAGTGTATATAGCAAAATGTTCAAGCTTTATATATAGCAAAAGATAAAGTTTGTTTGCTTAACGACACCATTGGAACACATCGATTATAAACCAGTGGTTATTGAACGTCAGACCATGGTTATATTGACACATGGTCACAATAAAGTGACATAGGCTACTCTTCTTTGAATAACAGCAAGAGATCTTTTATGTGCACTATCCCATAGACAGGATACCACACAACACGGAATTTGATAAACAAGTCTTGTATCACTGGCTGGAATGGAAAATAGCCCAAAAAATGTTTTGCGCTGTGGAGGATCGATCCCACAGCCATCCCACCACAGGCAGACATTCTACCAGAGCTGGACTATGTCCCTCCCTATATATAGAATTAAAAACACTTATATCGAAACAAACAAGTTTATAAGTTTATGAAGAAATAAATATGCTGGTATAAAAATAACCAAATCAAATGAAAAAAATGAAAAAGTAACAGATATGTCACGTTTTCTGGTTGAAAAATGTATTTTTATTAACACCATAGGCGAAGGTAATTAATAAAAGAAGAAAATTTCACATTCCTAACATGAATATATCTATGAAGTACAGCATACATGACATTTATGACTGCAGCATGAAGATGGATGGATGGAAGATGAATCAACAATGCATATCATTACTACACAGCATAGGACATAATCATACTAACTGCAACATCAAAAGAATAAATTTATCAATTTGTCAGAGAACATGATGGTGTATGCATGATGTTGTGTTTACAGCAGACTGGTGTACGGGCCACAGTTTAATCTTCGTCAATCTCACACATTACAATACGGTTCACAATACGGTGTACAATACTCCTCTCTGATCTCTTGTCTAGTCTGGCAGCTCAGCAATGTCACACTGACCACGGTCATACTTCAAACCTCTCACAACCAGTCAAAACTGACCACTCACGGTCACACATCTCTCACATACATCCCAATCAAACTTCACCCCAAAACTTCACCACAACATAGGCTGAATTCACTTCATCCATAATATACTCTGAATTCACTTCATCCATAATATAGGCTGAATTCACTTTTTACAAATAAATTTCTTGGATACTAAAAATAGGAATTTGAAGACAAAACAAGTACTGTAGTCAAATTAGTCTTAAGCGGCCACCCAAACAAGTAATGAAAAGAGGCCTCTTAAGACATGTGACTGCTTAATACAGGTCATAATTCACTAAAATTGATGATTTGGAAGAATATTTTGATGACCCTTTTAGACAGGTACCTGCTTATCCAGGTTTGACAGTACTAGTAATATAGATCACATATCTTTCTTATTACCAATGTAACATATTCACTGAACCACTTCATTATGAATGTAACATTGAACCACTGAATGCCTGCTTCATTTCTAACGGAATACTTATTACCATTTGTCTAAACAAATACATCATTGACCATACTTCAAGACCAGTGTGCTCAAAGGGAGACAACTGTAGCATTATGTTCATCAGGAAATATTTCTGAATCAGATTGTCATAAAGAAATTCCATGTCCATTGAACTAATTGCTCTTACACGATGTCCATTATATAATCATTTCCAAACTGTATGTATAATATTGATTCTCGATCTCTATATTTCTTATTCTGCTCAGGGCCAGATTGGGGCATTTTAGTAGTAAAAGACATCATAAATGTTATGTATGAAGCAAAATTTGTCAATAAAAAACAAGTTACATAAAACTAAATCTTTTCTAGCAGCATGCACACCAAAGAGAATTTTGTAGCTATAGAATAAATTACTGGCTATATAAAAAGTGTGGCCACAGACCCTCTCAAAACCACTATGCTCTCCCCACCCCACTCCCAACTCCACCTGTTTCGATGGCTCCGCTATATACATATATTGTCTTGAATTCATCGATTGGTATCAAAATAAAATTCAGAGATTTTATCAATTAATAAATAACATAGCAAAAAAAGTAAACTCTGTGATGGTAACTGAGAGTAGCTTGAATAAACTTTCTTGATCAGAAACAGAGAAACTATTTATTAGTATTAATCATGCCAGTCATAATACTAAAGCATTGAATCACTGTATATCTCATCTGAAGTGTACAGGGAACAATGAAGTGCTTTATGTAGAAATATCTGTAATAATCTGATCACAGAGTACGCTAACATCAACATAAACACATACACGCTCAAACCAGTTCATCACAAATAGATCATGTAAACTTGTGTCAGAATGTGTAGAAAAACAAACAATAATGCATGGTTCGAGAAAGATTTATGTACATACATAATAGTATGATAATATCCAGGCTTCAAAATATTGATGTCCCAACCGGTATTGGATGGTACAATTGTCTCAAGCCATCAAAATATTAAACATCTAAAAGTTTTTGTGGTAAGTTTTCTTTTTACTTATAATGAATCCACTCATTCACAACTATGTCACCTGGGGACAGGACACATACAAATACTAATTACGTTGCCATAATTACCAATAGGAAGTGTATACTGGAGCTATTTAGTAGCATACAATAATTACAAGAACTTTTAGATCCCACTATTAAAAGTGATTTTGTAGTAAAATGAAATTGAATTTCAAAACAGGTCATCAATATAACTATTTTTATATTCTTACCCATATTAGCTAATTTATTGCAGTATAGCCTGTATAGAGTGTATGCCTGTATTAACCTGTATTAAGCAACCACCTCTCTTGAGAGACCACCCTTCTATTCTTTCAAATCATCTAATTCGGTACAATATATTACCACCTGTATTAAGCAGCCACCTATCTTATGTGACCACCTTCCTATTTCTTCAAATCACCTAATTCAGTGCAATCTATTTCCACCTATATTTAAGCAGCCACCATTTCTGTTCTCTGTGTATTAAGTTTTTCTCTATAAAGGTTACACGGAGGTGGAAACTAGCGAGAAAAACATTGTCAGCTTATTCACAATTTATCGATCAAACCTAATCTGTAGCAGGCAGGAAGTATGTACTTGAGGTAAAATTAATAATTTCAGCATACGATGTCAACAGAATAATTTATCAATGGGGGGCCACCCGAGTCCTTTTTTTCCCTCTCACAATCTGATTAGGTTACAGGATGTGTACTTTGCGGTTTTAAGTAGCCGCACGTTTTGATTCACCTGGAGGAAAACCACAAACAACCTTGAAACAGAATTATAATACTATTTATACTGCGCATATTACAAGTTGGGAGAATCCCGATTATGTGTAACGGGGTGGAAACGGCTCATACAGATGAAGGTATCGTTATAAATGGTGAAAGTCTGGGCTTCAAAATAAACTTCTAATAAAAATACATGGGGGTGGCCTGTCATTTTTCCTTTTAATACAGGTTTTTTTTTAATAGATAATAATAATGTTTCAGTTTTAATATTGTTGCCTGTGTCAAAAATATGGCTTTTATAATATAGTCTACTGCTGCCCATATGTTATTCTTTTTTCACAGCAGCAACATATCTTTTATATGCACTTGCATATATAGAGAACAGTGTATATATTATTGCGTGCAGTTTGATAAACCAGCTTTGGAACACTACCGTAGGTGGGATTTATCAAACTTGTCTCAAATCAGATATTAATGTTTTTGGGCAGATACTAATGTTTTTGGGCGAACATGTAATATTTGTCATTTTTAGCAACATTCAGATATCACAGTATGCTAAAATACCAATTTGTAATACCTAGCAAGAATAATGAAATTATTGCAATGATGTAAAAATAATACAATTATGATTTCATAGCATTGTTTTTACAGTCAGTACAAGTTCTCATACCTTCAAAATCTGTTACTTACACTTCTTGTTTTTTTTATATGAAAGATGTCAGCCATATTGAATTATACAGAGATTCAAAATGTCAACCTGTGTGGCTTTTTAGGGCTTGAAACTTTTAACTCTCCCCATAAAAGTTTGAAAATACATTCATAACGTGTCTGTAAATATAATTTATCTGTATTCTTATTATGTCTGTTCCATACATATATGCACTTATATAAAGGGCTTTATGTGGCTTTACCACAAACCCGCTTTCATGTTTTTTTGGTGGTAATATCCATCATAAAAGAGTAGTTTTTATTGTACTGGTAAAGCCGCCTGTGTCACGGGTAATGTATGGTAATATTGTGTCTGGGTGATGGCTTCCCCATTTAAGACTAAAACATGTTTTATGGTGCTGCATGGTGTCTAGTCTGTACATCAGCCAGGCTGTTCAACTCACGACACACACGAGACTGCCACATAAAAACAGTACATTATATTCATTTACACATTAGCATCATTAAAAGTTTATATGAGCCACACCCCTAAAACACAGTAATTAATCATTATTAGTTAATTAATCATCCACAACTAGACATGAAATGCAGTCATTTTGACACATAGCCTGAGACGAAATCCACAGCTGATGTTTTTAATAGCAGCAAGGAACTTTTAAATATGTTACTTCTCACAGACGGGTTAACACAAACCATTGCCATTTATACCAGTAGTGGACAACTGGTTTTTAAAATATGATTCAGCTCCTGCCATGTGGTCAAGACTTGTTATAAGTTTTACATAAGTTATTCTCCATTCAATAGGAACATAGCAAAATGGAAACTTATGTTATGTATGCAATTTGTTAATTGTCTATGATTACATTCTGTTTACTGGGTAAGTGTCTATGAAGACAGAGACTTATATGATATTGCTCTGTATTTGTGACATGGGCCTGGTGGGATATTGCCAACATGTCTACCAATACCAGTATTTGAAAGTACCCTTGACCAATCCAGACCCTATACAAGATTCTCTGCGGGCTAATTCACTTTTTGAAAAAACAACAGACCTTCGATTACAAAAATAAATAATATTAATTTTTAGAAGAGTGGACCTATGAGATGATTTTCAAATTAAAGCAATTTTTCCAATGGGCTGGTTTGGAGGAAGTACCGTAACACCCTAGTAGTCCCTACTATCAAAGTAACCCTAAGGGTTTGTATTCATCTAACAAATAAAATATGTAATTATGTACACAAACATAATTACATAGACCTACATACGTAAGCTTTTTGCTGGTTAATTTTGTTTATCTGCCTTAAACACAACATTTTTTGCACCAACTTGTTTAATATTTGGAGTGCTTAATTTAATCAAACACAAAATCATTATTTCCCCACTAAATCCTCAATAAATGATGAAAATGATTCGTAATGTCATACCTATGAAATAGAACTTATATAATGTCTACAACAGGATATGGATAAATTTATCAACAACACTTTGGAAAACACTTTTCGGTTTCAACACTAATGAAAAACTACGTTTTGGTAAAAAATACCACACGAACATTTAAATTCGCTAATTTTGAATCTGGTCACTATTTGAGGTTGAAAACATCAAACTATAAGTATCTTTGTTTCTGTCATGTTTCGATGTTGTTGAAAGAATGCAGCCAATACATACACATTTTGAAAAACATGTCAACAGACGGATTTACCTAATTGTGTAAGAAATAGCCCTCAAGATTTCTCAGATATCCCAACCATATGTCACGCTTGAATAGCAGAAGAGTTCTCAACTATTCTAATTAGCGTCTGGACACCAGACGAGACGAGTATTTCATTCTCTTTCTACACACATGGGTAGACAATCTGCTCTCAGATAAACACGTGCCTTCAAATAGCATGAGAAACATTTTGTCAACAGCCTTTCTTTATAAGTAGACTACAAACAGAACATATTCTTTTAATATCAAAATCTATGCCTTTCTGTACTTGGCTGATTATCGAGTCCAATTCTAAAGCCATCTATTCAAATCCAGTGATCAAATATTATAGAAGCAGATGGCAAACACAGTGTACGTCGGTATTCACGCTGGAATTTGCCTAAAAGACACGGAGGAAGAAAAAAGCGGTTCTTTGATGACCCTGTCTGCAAATATAGCTTACAAGAGATCACAAATGCAGGTGTATAATTTCTTGTTATTTGCACACAGGTACAATAGTGTGGTACACAGGTGTATAATTTCTCGTTATTTGCCCACAGGTACAATAGTGTGGTATACCGGTATTTCCGATGAAACTTTACCGAGCGTGTAAGGGGAGATGGGCAGACTGAGTGTATTGTAATAGCTGATGATTCTAAAAGTGGAGAAATTAAATAGTTCTAAAATCCCCCGTCCGTGACAGAATAATCGTAAAATGAGAAAATGTTTGCCAAGATGGATCCCGTGTCAAAGATGAGGTGACACGTAGCGTTTAAAAGGTGAAAATGATTCTGCCGTCGCTGCTTTCCTTACAAATGCGTGTAGGGTAGGACAAAGGCGTTCACATGGGCACATTAAAAGCAATGAGCTAGGAGTGCAGGTAGGGTTGATGAAGACATGCCAGTACCGTGCACCACCAACCAGCACTGCACGCAGTCAACAGTGCATGCATGGACGACCACCAATACAACTTATTAATGCATTCATCGCTCGGTGAAAACTCTCCCTGATCCTTTTCAAAAATACACAATTAATGACATCGTCAGTAACAGTACAGTCAGTTTTTTTTTCATTTTTTCATACCTGCTAGTTTATTTTCAGACTGCGCCGCATTTTCAACATGGCTGTATGCCAAAAAGCCCCTGGGTGTTTAATATGTACCACAATGCATTAACGTTAACAGTTTTATACACTGGAAAATGAGTAATAAACAGCAAACATAACTAGTTAACACACTGTGATTTCTCGTGGGTGTGTGCGTGTGCTTGCGTGTGCGTGCGTGCGTGTGCGTGTCGTCTGATGTCACCGCACGTACAGTATAACCTATTAAAAGGTCAACTTTATATAACAACCACTCAGACATAACGGGCACCTCATACAGTACATTATGTATACACATGCAAGTATTTTATTCTGTATATAAAGACCACCTGCCCATACATTAATTGCACATAATAATAGTGTTGAACATGGTATACAGTAAGTTGTGTTATTCAATAGTGCATTTTTACAGTGCGATATCAATTTGATGTTATAGATTGAGACCTCTACATAAAGTTGGTGTTAATAATGAAAACATTTTAAGGGTTTACAGTGGGGATTGATTCTGTGATTCTGCTTATTATTGATAAGTTACATGGGTAATGCTCCAGATTGATGAAACCACAAAATCACAACAAAAGCCAATATTACGTTAATTATGAGATTTTTTATTGTGAGTTGCGATGTCTGTCGGATAGATGCGATATTTGCAGCAATCAGCATTGTGACATTTGTGGTTGGTAACTTTGTCACTGGTCGTGTGACATTTGTCAATGATTAAGATATTTGTGGCAGTAAAATTGTGACATTTGTCGTCAAAATTACATTTGTCTATTTTGCAACATTTGTGGCCACTACAAATGTACTTGAGCAAATAGTTGGTTGATAGAAATTACTCTCAACGTTCAGCATCAGTTACAGGAGGAAAAAATTATTCTGAGTTTTCATCAACAACAATGCTCATCTATCTTTTTTTATATTAGCTAGCATTTTACAAGAATGGACAGATAACGTAAACATACAATTTAAACATCTCCTGTCACTTTTCATCAACAACCTTATTCATACATCTTTCTTTATGTTAGTATTTTTAACAACAATGAATAGATGTACCAAAACAATTTAAACATCTCCTGTCACTTTCTATCAACAACAATAGTGATTCAAATTTCTTTATACCACCATTTTATACATGAATGGAAGCTTTAGCATCATAATTACTTTTATCGTCATTAATTTTTTTTAATATAGTTAGAATAAAAGTACTTAATTTTCTTATCAGCATGGGCCCAACATTTTTATTATTCACACGTAATTTTTCAGATGGTAGTGTCTTGTAGATCACATCGCAGTTGACACGGTTCAAAAGACTTTACAACCAAAATACTTAACTGTTGAATGAAATTGTTAGCCATGTAATAAAATCTAAAGCCAGTCTCTGAAACTGTCAATTTACATATGAAGAGAAGGCACAAGGAAGACAGTGTTGTACTTTCTGCATCACTTCACCCCATCCGCTTTATTGTCCGAATACACTGCATAAATACATACTTTTATATAATGGAGCACTTCATGAATAAAATATTCAGAATTAATCTACATACATGTCTTTGATACAGTTCAATAAGTTTCACAAGCAGTGAGACAACAACTTTTGCGAAAACAAGATCAAAATATTATAATAATTTTTTATTTAATATTTAAACGCAACAGGAAGTATTAATTATATTTACAATAACTACATATAATAATGAAATGTGTAAAAATAAAAGTTCTGTTTATTTGTGTTGAATACAAATAAAACTTGCCAGAAGTAGCCATAGTGTGTGCTATCCTGTTTGTGGGAAAGTGATAATTAATGATCCCTTGCTGTTATTCGAAGAGCAGCCTATGTGGCAGCAGCAGGTTTCCTCTGTGACCAAGCATCGATAAACCATGCGTTTGACATCCAATAACTGCTGATTAATAATCAATGTGTTCCAGTGGTATGGTTAAACAAACAAACTTTATCTTTTGCTATAAGCAGTTGGACCATAATCATTGAACATACAATTAAAAGAAACAACTCTGATTGAAGTGCTGATGGACTGATGCTGGTTTCAAACAGTGCCGTCTTGTTAATGCCATTTCACATCTGGTATTGGCATCCAAGCAAATGTTTACAAGTACAGTCCAGAGTTTTGTCTCATTGGACTATCAATAATAATAATGCTAGACTGGATGAATTTACAGTCCAGAATATTTGCGTATTGGCTCATATGGTATCAGAGATAACAGACAGTTCAATGAAAACAAGATGCAACCAAATTTAATTAATTAAGAATTTGTAGCTATTTTTTAATGGTGTCCATTGTGTGTGTGTGTGTGTGTGTGTGTGTGTGTGTGTGTGTTACTCAATAACGTTCCTTGTTAGTTTAAATATTTCCTGGTGCCACCTCTTTTTGATAGACATTTGGAGCATCAACCGTCATCAATAATAAACAAACTGCAATGTTTTGTTCAGACATGAGGATAATTCTTGGACACATCACATAATTGAAAACGTCATTTAAGGCAGTGAACAATTGCATGGAAGTCAGATTTGCACCACAATTGTATTAAGCTTCGACAATCGACAATCGTATCGGCTTGGTGTGCATTTAAAAAAAATTCAGCCAATGCCAATTTTTTTTACTTGTTTCGGTCTGTGCTTAAATAGCATAAAAAGAAACATACAATATTTTTCTTATCCCCAACTGTTTTTCAAATACTTAATAGTATGATCAGTTAATTAAATTTCAATTTCCACCAAGTTCACAAAGTCTATATAAATTGCAAATTGAAAACATTTACTGACAGCTTCTTAAAAAACATTCAGTTTAAATCTATTTGAATAATAAAAGTAACTGCTGAAGCAGAACAGATGTAATGTGATGACGAAGTGTCAGCTTCATGGTGACGTGGAAGATAATGACACACAGTCAAGATGTCACTTCACAGTGTAATGAAGATCCACTAGAGACTAGTGTAAACACTTGATATGAAAACCACCAAACTGTGGTGTAAACACTTGATATGAAAACCACCAAACTGTGGTGTAAACACTTGATATGAAAACCACCAAATTGTGGTGTAAACACTTGATATAAAAACAACCAAACTGTGGTGTGAACACTTGATATTAAAACCACCAAACTGGTGTAAACACTTGATATGAAAACCACCAAACTGTGATGTGAACAGTTGATATGAAAACCACCAAACTGTGGTGTAAACACTTGATGTGAAAACCACCAAACTGTGATGTGAACACTTGGTATCAAAACCACCAAACTGTGGTGTGAACACTTGGTATCAAAACCACCAAACTGTGGTGTAAACACTTGATATGAAAACCACCAAACTGTGGTGTGAACACTTGATATAAAAACCACCAAACTGTGGTGTGAACACTTGGTATCAAAACCACCAGACTGATGTGAACAGTTGATATGAACACCACCAGACTGTGGTGTGAACACTTGATATAAAAACCACCAAACTGTGATGTGAACACTTGATATAAAAACCACCAAACTGTGTTGTAAACACTTGATATAAAAACCACCAAACTGTGGTGTAAACACTTGATATGAAAGCCACCAAACTGTGGTGTAAACACTTGATATGAAAACCACCAAACTGTGGTGTGAACACTTGATATGAAAACCACAAAACTGTGATGTGAACACTTGGTATTAAAACCACCAGACTGATGTGAACAGTTGATATGAACACCACCAGACTGGTGTGAACACTTGATATAGAAACCACCAAACTGTGGTGTGAACACTTGACATGAACATCACTAGACTGTAAAGTAAACATTTGATATGAACACCCCCAGACTAAAAACTCACCTATGACAATTAATTGTTAAATTTTACTAAAATTGCTCTGTAAAAATCCAATGGTTAAAATGAGACTGTCTGGTGGTCATCACCTTCCCTGAACCTGCTTTACACTTGTATAGAAATGTTTGTCAGCGGCTTTGTCCCGTTATCAATGAAACATCTCCTCACTTATCAACCTAAATATCATGATACAATTGCCATTCACATCTTCAAATCTATCGCATAGAAAGCTACGTTCTTTTATTACATGATCAGTCGACGTCAACAAGATATTTACATACTGCATCCGCACTTGCTGAATGGCGACCATGATTCATGACCGTAAGATCGGCAGGTGAGAAGCAAACGGAAAGATAGAAAACAACATCTTCAAATCAACGAAGCAGTTATTTAGGTTAAACCGGAGAGAGGGCCAGTCAGCAACAATAGGTACACACATCCGAAGCACCCGCAGATTCAAAACATCACATTGTGGTCGGAGATTTACGCAAAAAAAAATGTAATTTTTAAACACTTTTCAAGGTCAAAATGGAGCAGGTGAAAAAGAGATGCCATAACAGATGAATGAGTGGATGATTTGTAGTGTTAATAATAGTGTTTACATCAGACCAACCAAGATCTTGAGGGAATTCCCAAATATGGACTTTCATAAATTGCCTGAAATTCTATACGTGACAGGTGGCGAATGACGTCAGTTTAATGTTTTGTATTACATCCTCTTTACAAGGATGTAGAATGGGCCACAATAGACATATAGAAGTGCTTAATAAAACCTGTCAAAGCTTAAACCACAACAATTTGTGTGGTTACATCTTAGATCATTAAATACAGGTAAAATTGCAATGGATTGAAATGAACAGTAAAGTGTAATAACAACGAAATAACAACACTGGTCTGTTGGTACAGTGGTTAGCGCACTTGCTGACCTGGTCAAGCAGAATGTGACTACGATTGATGTGGAGAGTGGAAGTCTCTCATTTACTATTATGGTTCGTCTTTTAATACTGCATACTATATTTGCCAAATATAATGACAGTAACCATTGCCCTACACTAAACACAAAGAGAAGTAGCTGTCCAAACACTCAGTGGTGAAAAAACTCCATATCTAGAACAGTTAGTTAGTTATAACTTATTTACATATTTATAACCAATTAAGGTTTCAGCACATCTGCCCTAGACACTTGCTTCAGTTGCCTCAGCCTGTCCAAAACAAAAGTTAGTGTTACTGTGAGAGAGGAAGCCTGCTACTGATATTTGTTAAGCAGCACTTTCCCACAGATAGGACAGTACATACCATGGTTTACACAAATAGTGAAAACTTGTCAGTGTAGGTAGTATTACACCTACCCATTGACCTTTCCAGAGGGAGCACTCACTCTGGCTTGGAACCGGTACTGGGATAAAAAATTGTATATCCCACAATTGGGATTTGAACCCAGTACCTACTAGTCTTAAGCCTGATGCCTTAACCACTGCACTACAGAAGTCGGTGATTTAGAACGGTTGAATTTTGCAATAAAATATCTTTTGTCCAAATACATGTGAAAGATTTGTGTAGGAATTGTTTTTAAAGTTTTTACCAGTAGCTATAAAGTTAATCAGAGCGCATTGGTTATAAATTTGAACCTCAAACATGAAACCTATTCTTATGATAAGAAACATTTCGTAGTCAATGCTTATTGAGGTGTGATGGTAGAGATGTGTGCTGGTGCAGACGTGTGATGGTAGAGACGTGTGGTGGTAGAGACGTGTGATGGTGCAGCCGTGTGATGGTGCAGACGTGTGATGGTAGAGACGTGTGCTGGTGCAGCTGTGTGATGGTGCAGACATCAAGATGTACACACCGAGTGTCACTCATGTTATAATACTAATTCACGCCCGTTATACTTCTGTTGCTAGCGATATCCCGTTGCAAATTATATCACTTGTTATCACGAGTCAACAGACTGGAGGTTAGTGGAGATAAAAAATATTGACAAATGCTCTTAAGAAATTACAATCCAAGTGTGCAAACGGGTTTGGGTTTGCAGTGAGATCATCTCACATGACATGTTAACAGGAAACGACAGTTTATCATCTGCATGTCTCTTCACGGTGACGACACCGAGTGGTCAAGGTCAGAGGTCGGCAGATATATGAGATGGCCAACTGTGTGTATCTATTGCCCTGATGGGTTTTATTTTTAATTAAATTTTGTTAAAGTATGTTTATTTAATGATACCACTGAAGCACTATTTTTACTAATGTAAAACACAAGGTTATGATGACACATAGCCTCAGAAGAAATTGATGCAAAATAGTGTTTGTTATGACTTATGACATGTTTATCAAATTGAGACTCAAGCACATAATTATGTCCTGGGCATGCAGTTTAGCTGCCTCAACTGCCTGTCCAGGACAGAAGTTAGATTTAGTATGAGAGAAGAAACCCACTAGGGTTGGAGCTGGTACTGTGATTAATAATCCCATCACCTCGAGTGGTATTTGAACCCAGTACCTAAGAGTCTTGAGCCCGGAGGTCTAACAACCACACCACCGAGACCAGTGAGTTAGATAGCTATAACTTATTTACGTGCTTATATCCAATTAAGGTTCAAGCACGTCTGTCATGGTCACGCAGTCCAGGTGACTCGACTGCCTCTTCAGGAGAGAAGTTAGTGTTAGTATGATAGAGGAAACCTGTTACTCCTATTTGATAAGTAGCAAGGGATCTTTCATATGCACTTTCCCACAGACAGGTTAGCACATACCACAGCCTTTGTAACACCAGTTGTGGACACCTACCCATTGAGCCTGGTGGAGCACTCACTCTGGGTTGGAGTTGGAAAGTGAGATCCACCCGCGGGATTCGAACACCGTTCCTACCAGCCTGTAGTCCTTGGTGTTAACCATAATTATTGTCAATTTAAATAGCCCTTTTGTCAGGGCCACATTACTACATGTATTGTATAAAACATCCCGAAACATATTTATAAAAACAAAATATACAGTGGTGGCCTCAACCAAACAGCCACCTAGGCTTGGGCAGATGGCGAAAACCTCCTAAGCAGATTACTGACACAGGTCTAGACAAAATGTTTTCTTGCTGGACGACCCTCTGACTATACATGTACCTACATGTAAAGATATATCCCAAACTGACATCCATACCAGGCTAGTAGTCAGGATGGTGAGGGGGTGTTATTTAGGCTTATGGAGCCAGCGATGTTAATTACTGCCCGTGCCCAGGCACCTAACCATACCTAGGTGACTGTTTGGTTGATGCTACTGCTGTAGGCCTATCAATATGAGGATTTTTAATAAGGCTCATGCGTCTACACTGTGAAAAATGCAGACCTGAAATGCAAAACTAAAAGTTGACCCACGCAGATGAAAAATATCACTGCGTCTAGTTAATTGATCGGTATTTGTAAAAAGATAAAGTTTGTCCGTTTAACGACACCTCTGGAGCACGTTGATTATTAATCAGCGGTTATTGGATGTCAAATACACGGTTATATCGACAATTGGTTAGAGGAAACCTGCTGCTGCCAAACAGGCTACTCTTACCAAATAACAGCAAGGGATCTTTTATATGCACACACCACAGCCTTGATAGACCTGTTGTGGATCACTGGTTGGAATGGGACAGAACACAACAGGTCACCTGACTAGGATCGATCCTTCCACTCATCGAGCCGCAGGATGCTTTATCGCTGGACTATGCCACGAATGTCAGTATTTGTCTCAGCAGAGCTACTAAGTTATCCTTCACACACTTGTAGTACAGTAGTAGTAGAGCAATCGTTTTGCGCATGCGTATTATAGACAAAACGTT
>JAULBR010043935.1:0-10096 GCA_032355825.1 Melanodrymia aurantiaca
TCTGAATATGTGCATATCTCAACAATGATAAAAACAACTTATTATGGGTTTTGTCAGAGAGGGTCACATATAGTATATAATAGTCTATATAGTGAGATCACAACTGTTTGCTAACAGTTTTTATATTATTGTGAGAAGAATTAACACAATTCATAAAAGATGAAGGTAGTTTGCTTAATGACACCTTTGTAGCACATCAATATAAATAATAACTGACCACTGTTATTTCAACAAATGGTCTCAAAAGAACACATTGATTATTAATCAGCGGTTATTGGATGTCAAATGCACAGTTTTAAAGACAATTGGTAACAGAGGCTAGCTACTCTTCGAATAACAGCAAGGGATCTTTTATGTACACTTTTCTACAGACAGGAGAGCACACACCACATCCTTTGATATACCAGTCGTGGATCACTGGTTGGAATGGGACATAACCCAACAGGTCCCCTGAGGAGGATCGATTCTTCAACCCGCCGACGGATGCTTCACCGCTGGACTACGCCCACTCTTGTTTAGAGAGTAAAGCCCATTTTTATTACGCTCAAATAAGGTATTGTATAATATAACATCAGGCCTCAAGCTAGGTCAGATCTATAGGGAGAAGTGACTTCTCCCTCCTACCATTGACAGGGAGAAGTTTTCAACAAGAGGGCGACTTAAAACATACAAAGTACAAATAATTTTTTAATATAACAAATTCGCTAACCATTGTCTCAAAGTCGATCGTTCATTGAAATAAAACTTTCCAAACGTGATTTAACAATTTGTTACCAGTATGATTGTTTTTCCTTTCATACATTTTATTACGATAATAAAATAGTCCAGAATGGATTACCGCCAATATTTTCCAACCAAAGACTGCGATTGGGAACCGAATGTATTTTTACGGAACGCGTTTAGGTTTGTAACAGTAACATAATAGGCCCCGGTGCAATTGTGATAGAACCAATCACAAGCCACGAAATATTAAGTGCCACGAAGTAATTGTTATTGCATTTATCCACGTCACTTTCTTTTGAACATTGAGACACTGTTGAAAGTTAATGCCGGTGACACGTGGTCTGACGTCTGGACAATCGCACTTCCATGTCGCGTAATACATACAACAAAAGTCGCACAACGATTTCTTTTTCAATTTATTAAACATTGTTGTTTCTTCAAAGGTAAGTGTTATCGGTACTTAATTGTTTTCGCGGTGAAGTGTGAACAACGCTGTTCATGAAATTCTTGGTCATTCATCCGCGAATGGGTCGCAGACATCTGTTTTTACAAGGCGACTTTAATTTCGCCTGGTCGCGTGGGGCCTGCCGATTAGTTTTGTGTTAATACTACATACATACCTTTCTTAAAATAGTGCATATGTGTATGTAATTTGTACGACAATTCATACACCTTTTTGACAAAGAATAACCATTTTGATGTATGTTTGGCTCTCCCATCCCACTTATTCAAATTTCTGTATGTAGCACTGTACTATATTACCTTCAATGATATCAGAAGCTGAACCAAGGCAGTATTCCATCACCAGCTGTAAAACAATTAATGAAAATAAATTTGCTGTAAGCATAAATAATTAAATTTGTTATAATCATTACTTTAAAACATATCATTGGTTTAGCCATAGCAACACCAATTTTTTCAATCTGTGAATGTTCAAACTAGCATTGTTAGGAAACTACACCAAGTTATGTTTTGAAATCTCCCCACTGACTGTATATTTTCAGTTACAACTTCAGATGATGTCATATATTTTGTTTTGATTTGTTAAACTTTGCATTGTTGAGCATTCTTGCTCAAGGACAAAAAAAAACCACAAAATCTACATGCATTAACTTGTTTGTGTTAATCTTGATTTATATATTGAAAATGTATCTTATTTGTTGCAGATTGCACAAAAATGAACAAACACACCTTAATAAGGTATCAAAGTACCCAAATTAACAGTAATTTTATCAAAATGATGTCTTTAGCAGAATACCAATTTAGGATTTCATTAAAAACTACCAAACATAATTTCCAATACAGTAAAATTATCAAATTCATTTCTTTATACTGTAAATCATGAAATATGAGAAACCAAAACATTGTTGTGAAAACTAAATTTGTGACTAATTAAAGAAGTAAGTAACACACCCAAGCAGTATGTTCCTTTAGAAAGCAGCCTTTGTAAAGAATAGTATTCTTGTGCCGCAACTGTTGCAAGAACTTCACTTCTTTGACAATGTCTTGCCATTTCTGAAAACAAGCCATATACAATGTCAATCAAAGAATCAACTAATAACCAATGCTTTCAAGCTCAAAAGTACACAACACTATCAATTATTACTGAAGATAAAAATTAAATATATTATTCACATTATATATATTTCCATAAAAATAAAATAAATACACTTTACATAATTTCCTACCAAAAATACTTGTTCAATTTTAAGTATTACATAATTATACACAAAGATATCGACATGTTTTGTTTCAATCAGTAATTGCAAATTTCTATTTGTTATGAATCAATTATGTTTATGTACCAAAAACATCCTCAAATTATTAAAACTGTAATCATGTCAGCTATGTGGCCACAAAAGATCCACTTATCAAACCGTACATCTGCTGATCCTTTTCCACTGTAAGACATCTTTTTGATAGCCACAACTTCCATGGTGATAGTGTTTCTTGCCTATAAGAAAACAATTGTAAATACAGATTAATAGTAAAATGTCCGTACAAAAGATAAAGTTTTTTTGTTTAATGACACCCTGGCCTAAACCTGTAACTTTTGTAAGTGGCTAATTTCTGACAAGATACAATATTTTGTATAAATTAGCCTATTATAAAACATTTTGCTGACAAATAAGTTTTTGGGGATAATTGGCTAAACGGAATTTTTTGTCCAGAGTGAGCCATGGACACCAATGGAACATATTGATTATAACCAGCAGTTATTGGATGTCAAACGCATGGTTATTTCGACAGTTGGTCATAGAGAAAAACCTGCTGCTACCTCACAGGCTACTCCTACTGAATAACAGCAAGGGATCTTTATGTGCTCTTCCCAGACTGGTCCACTGAGGACCTTTCCATTGACCTATCTTGCGCTAAGCGTTGCCCCACTCCTACTGTACCTTTACACAAACCAATAAGTCATATAATTTCACCAAAGATACTGTGTGTTGAGAGATAGAATAATAATTATTGCAGATCATACAAAATTAAGTCAGGGTTTAATCCACCATTCAATTTGGAGCCGGTTATCCAATTTTGAAAAAAAACATTTCACCTAAAAAAATATTTTGTTTGTTTCTTTGTTTACATTCACACAGCACAGATGACTGGATAAAAAGAAGTTCTTTCTCTATACTATGAAAAAAGACCAACTATTACTCTTTTAAAATGAAAATACCCAGTTGACATAAGCCATCCTAATGTTGACTAACGCAAATAAACAAAATAACGAAATTCCCCTTTTTCTGTCTTACGTGTTATTTTTTCCCCAATTTTCCAAAAAGGGACCCTAAAAAAATGGTCTAGATTATACCCTGTAAGTATCATATGTAAATAAACTGCTAGTGATAAACTCACGAAGTAAACAGCACCAAAACTGCCATGGCCAATCTCACGGAGGTCCACGAAGGTCTTCTCTGGATCCTCTGTGCAGAAGAGACCCACCACCTCGGGGTCTCTCAGATTGCCAGGCTTCATCCTGAAGTCAGACCTCTACCTCAGGTTAAGGATGGAGAGGTCGTTCACTTACATACATTAAATATTCTGCATCCTACTGAAAGAATAAAATAATATACAATAATTGCAATTGAATATAGATAAAACAGAGGTTCTAGAATATGGAAGCTTGATGCCTGAGACCAGTAATTTTTCTGACTCGGGCCACTAAACAAACTTTCATTGAGCGCTGATAGCAAGTGTTGAAGTGAAAAAAAAAGAATACAAGTGGCCACAAATTGTAATTGGTATGATGTTAATACATCCCCTTGCTTTATAATACTGTGTCACATTTCACTATTAAAGCAAGACATTATACTTATAGAAATGTTCTTAAAAAATAGTAGATCTGATAATTTGTATAATACCTGAGGAAACATGAGAAAAAACCAAATTACTTGGTAAGATTATACTGTATTATAATAAAATAATGTATTTTTAGTAGTTGCAAGACGTGCTTTTGGAATTATTACATGTGATATATCATTATATGTGATAGTAATGATAGTTCAAAGCCCTTTTAAAATTGTCTAGGTTGGTTTTTGTGTTTATTTTATGGTTTATATTTGGTTGCTACGAACATTTGCACCTTGTATTAACCAGCAGGAACACTGCAGTAGTCTAAAGGTTAAAAACCCAATAAAAACATACAATTTACAACAAACTGTAAAAAGTGAGGGCTCATAAAAATATACTTAACCAATAACTTTTGTTCATAAATATAATAACTTCAATAAACATATATAGCGGCAAACTTCGTAAGCTTTTTACATGTGCTTTGACAGTTCTTTCTGTAGTGTAAAAAAATATACTTCCGATTGTCAAAATCAAAAAGAAATGGGAGGCAGCTGGTAAATATTGTAAAGATTCATTCTATTCCTAACATACATATTCGCAAATAACATTACAGCAACTAACACAATGTATTTAATACCATCTCTGCACGAAGAACGTATTCTGCACCAAACATACAACGATACACCGTAAGAAGAAACTTTTTTCAATACACTTGGATAAATTCCTTCCGACACAAAATGGCGATTTGAGCATGCGCTGTAGAACCGGATGGTTTCAAACAAAAACGAATTTACAAATGACATTCATATGCTCTTGCGTTTAATAGATAACTTACACAAAACAATTTATAGTAATAATAATCACACAGAATGAACCAGTAATCACATCACATATCTAGAAGTTGTGTAGCATTGTTTATCACCAGTAATCAAAGACGGCAACACATTACGTCACCGGAAGTTACTCAGAGAAGTTATTTTGGTTTAAACCAATCATGAAAACATCAACCAAGAGAAACCGATCAAAATATTTAAAGGTGTAGGCCTACATGTATCATTTTACTCCATCACGCGTCACCAGTATAATTATGACAAGAGTCATGGACACAAAAAAATCCGCCTCACTTTTTATCATTTTAGTACATAACTTCCACAGTATTATAATATGGTGCGTGTGGTGTGCGCGTGTTACGCGTGCGTGTCGAGAAAGAAAACGGTATTTATAGATACCTAACTTATATAATATGTATTACCCTAGCGGGCACCCTTAGGCTACGAGAACTGAGAAATGATCAAACACTGGTATATCGTGTCATTTGATGGGGTTGTTAAAACCATTCCAGCCACTAAATATAATATCGAATAGAACTAGGCCTACGCAAAATCATCTTTTTAGAGTTTCATGGACGTGACTTATGTTTTGAAAAGCGTTTCACACTGAAATGTCTGGCGTAGTTAATTAGTAAGTTATAACTTATTTACGTGCTTATATCCAATTAAGGTTCAAGCACGTCTGTCATGGTCACGCAGTCCAGCTGCCTCGACTGCCTGTCAGAAGAACTTTGTCTAGTTAGTGTCTCTCGGCTCAGTAGATTTTAAAGTCTTGGATGACATGTTTACGGTGGATTGGAAAGGACATTAAAATTGTTTGATTTATTAAAATACCAATTTATCATTTGGATATATAAAAAATTTATAATTTGATAAAGATAAAGTTTTTGATACCACTTGAACACACCACCGCCTTTGACAAACCAGCCGTGGATCATTGGTTGTAATAATTTGATGAATCAATTTATTATTTTAATATACCAAAATAATTTCTGATGGATCAAAATAACAAACTGATGCATCTCAAATATTATAATTTGATAATTCAAAATAATAAGTTGATGTATCAATTATATAATGTGTGTAGGCCCCTGTGTGTGTGCTTGTGTGCGTGCGTGCGTGCGTGCGCGCTCGCTCGCGCGCACTAAACGCGTTTTAAAGTCATGTATCTTCTTTTTAACATTTTCTGTGAGGATTAGAGTGAACCCACCAAGTAGGCTTACTTCACGTCTGCAGCGCTCGGAATTTAGACAAAATTAATAATTATAAAAATAGTGTGGTCAGCACACCAGAATAGCCATATTTTTACTGTTGGTGGACTAATTAATTGCCAGAATGCACACTAAACGTGTTTTAGAGCATGCATCTTCTTTTCCACATTCTCTGCGAGGATTCCGTGAACCCACGTCAAGTGCTTCACGTCTACAGCCCTCGAAATACGTACTGTTCATAGAGTACCCTTTTGATCAGCAACCTCTCACGAACATCCTGCGACTAACTTACCAAGATACAGCTACTTTTCCACATTCTCTGCGATGATTCCGTGAACCCACGTCAAGTACTTCACGTTTACAGCCCTCGAAATACGTACTGTTCATAGCTTACTAGTACCCTTTTGATCAGCATCCTCTCACGAACATCCTGCGACTAATTTACCAAGATACCTGTTCGCAATTTGGCCGGACCAATAAATTATTGTTTGCGCTGGCCGTGCATATGAAATCCAATAATCGTTGATTATTAATTTTACATTTTTGCACATCTGTAACTTTTAGAAAATACAATGTAACGATCAAGTTTTTTTGTTTAACGACGCCACTGGAACATATCGATTTTACCAAAAAAACAGCAATGGGTCTTTTATGTGCACTATCCCATAGACAGGATAGCACACAACACGGAAAATGGCCCATAAAATGTTTTGCGCTGTGGAGGATCGTTCCCTCGACCCATCCAGCCACAGGCAGAAATGCTACCTCTAGACTATGTTCCGCCCCCAGAAAAATGCATGGATTTAATTGACTACACTGCTGCATTTATGGGTAGCATCAATTATCTTGTTAATTAATATGTCAATCCGAGGTCAAAGGATCTATCCTCCTTATTTCTTTGTGTGCTATCTATTAAGATCAGTGGCAAAGTGTATCCCTTGCAGCAGCAGGTTTCTTCAGAGATTAATCAACATACATGAATCATGATTAATTAATCAATGTGTTTTACTTTAGTTGTGTTATTAAAAGGAAACATAAATGCGTACATGATTTAGATTGCGGTCCATCTCATTATTACTTATCATAGTCATACAGGTTCATATTTCTGATTGGTACATTTGCTATAGACACAACTATGTATACTATTAGCTTTGAGGACAGACATGAAATATCCAAAACAGTGTATACCATAAAACTTGAAGAAACCTTTCAAAAGTAATTGAAGATTAGTTATACACTTGAAAAAATAACTTGCCATAAAGTATCTCTGAAGGTGCAATATTTACTTATGTGCTGAACCAGGAAGTGTGTATTGATTTGGTTTTCATATCATGACATGATAGTGGACGTTTTATTACAATAAACACACGGTGGATGCACAATGTATATCTCAATTCAGCCGACCATTTCTCAGCCTCTAAAAACGAGGATGAAACTCCATACCTTGATACTGCCTGGACATGTTTTTATTTTCAAATTCATTAAAAATTCAAATAAAGAACCCAGATCTCCGCCATAAGATTTTGAATCAGTACCTGACAAAATATTGAAATTTTCAGGTGATATCAAATATGTTTGTTACCTCTAAGCAAATACAACACATCAATACGGTGTAATTAAGTAACTTTTTTTGTCATGTTTAGGGGGTAAATCTCACTATTTAAAATAAAATTTAAATTAAAACAAATTCACATTCCTGTTCACAAATAATTGTACAAGAAAATAAACAGCAACTATTGATTTACATATTTATGCTTTATTTTTATTTTTTCATAAAGCCTTATTTCAACAAATAACAAAACAGTTCAGATTAAGCATATACTTTCAATACACTCGGATACAATATCATTTTATTATCATTGCAAGAAAGTGTTATTAAAGTCATATTTTGGAAATAATAAAATAAATGAAAGAAGAGGACAAGTATGTTAAAATACATATATAATAGAATATGCAATTGTTTTGTAAACTTAAACAAAGAAAAATATGTTGAAAATAAATACTAATGGTAATTATTTGCATTGCTACTAGTTAGCCCTTGAGCAAGACAAATACGGCAAATTAATACAACCATGCATATTACGATAATAGCGCTACAATATTGTAGAATATATTATACCATTACAGATGTTAAGCAAACTGTCTCACAAACTTAAACTTTTACCTAATTATCCATTTTATACTTAAATACTAGTATATGTTTGAATAAAAAAAGAAACGCTAATGGAATATTTAAAATATGAAAACAAATTCCTGGTATGCTCTTGTTTTTCTATACCAACAGAGAAGTTTCTATGTAAAATAAAATCCATTTAATAGAATGTTGGCACCTTCTCAAACATAAAGCTGGTTTGTTTCATGATACTAGTAGAAGAGCACATTGATCAATAATCAGCATCTACCGACACTTGGTCGAAAAAAAACCACCAACACTAAATAGGCAGCTATTCTTACTGAATAACAGCAAGGGGTCTTTTGTGTGCAATTTCCCACAGACAGGATGAACAAGTTGTGGATCACTGGTTGAAAAGGGAAATAGCCAAACAGATCCACTGAAGAGGATCGATCCTTCGACCCTCAGGCAGACACTCTTGCTCCAAGCTATGTTTGACTCCCCATTTGAAAGGTGATGGCGCCAATTTATTATGGTGCCCTTTTTCAGTCTTGCCAAACCAAATGTATATGATGAGGGCATCGGAGGAAGCAAGGATGTAGAAACAAACCTAGACCGAATAATTATTTCTGTCTCTATAAACATATTTTCCATGTATATATTACTTTTTTATTATTTGGATATATTTTTTGGAATTTTTGATTTTCGTTGCTGTAAACATATTTGGTCAAAAACAAACCCACCCCCCACCCACAAATATTTGTTACCGCTAGTTTATCCTGCTTGTGCTCTCTGAAAGGCACTGGCATTCATTAGTGATCGTACCATTTTCCAGTCTTTTAAACCCAACATTCAACAACCTGTTCTAGCAGGGTTGTGTGTAGACCTTGATAATTGTAAAAGTGTGGTATCAGCAAACAGTGCGAAAATGAAAAATGTTGATATCAATAAAACAAGTAAAGACTGCATGCTATAAACAAAAATCGTGCAAATTGTGAAAGAGCAGTTGCGTGTATAAAATGGTGATATTCAAGTAAACTTCTTAAAAGGTGTTACAACAGCAAATGTATTAATTATACGGTATAAAATAGAAATAAAAATTGTTACACAGAAACCTTTTTCTATTAGTATATATCATCTAATAAAGACCAATATCTTTTTAAGGATTTACCAGTATTTAAAATCAGTATGTATAAAATTATATGAATATAAAGTTTTAACCACACATTCTTACCAACAAACAAATAGCATGTCATTGTTTGACCTTTAAAATTACCTCATTATGGCGACTTGTAAAGCTGTACAAAATACATAAAATATAGCAAGGTGAACAAAATGATAGTACAGGTAAAAATAAATATTGAAGAGTGATTTATAAAATTTAATTCTTTTAAAAAGGGGTGTGTTCACATGGCAGACACCTTAGAAATTGACAGGTTTGGGAGTTACTGTATATTGCTCATATTTTAAAATATATTTCCTTAATGTGAATCACCTAATTGGTGTCAAATTTAGAGGCTCTGTCATTAAGACAATAAAAGTATAATACCTTTGTTACACCGCGGTTAGTGGGACAACCGTGGGAGATAAATCGATCTACCATAATGAGAGGAACAGCTTTTAAAAGGTCAAGACCTGTGAAAAGAACGCTAATAAGAGATCCCTTACTATTATTTGGTAAGAGTACCATAGCCTATGTGGAAGGCAGCAAGTTTCGTATGTGACCACCAAGTGTCGATATGACGGAGCATTTGACATCCAATCACCACTGAATGTGTTCCAGAAGTGTCGTAAAACAAACTTTACCATTTTTTTTATATCTCAACCACCAGATTTTGATCAGATACGGAAAACATAAAAATTAAAACAACATGCAATGAGTTAAGTTTGTAATCTTTTAGGGGGGGGGGGGGGGGGGGGGGGGGGGG
>JAULBR010044040.1:0-14953 GCA_032355825.1 Melanodrymia aurantiaca
TCGCTAGATACCATTTTTAATATACTCGTTCATAAAAATGGTATTAAACTGAAAGTCGTTTAGTATTCTATATTTATTACCTACGAGGTTCAGCATAACAACGTTCATATTTTATCGTTAGTCCTCTTCGTATAGTCCTATTGGCATTTGTTTAACGATTGGCTGTGGTAAAAGTACACCTCTTTCTGATTGGCTGTGATAAGAGTACATCTCTTCCTGATTGGCTATCATAAGAGTACATCTCTTTCTGATTGGCAGACATAAGGGTATATCTCTTCCTGATTGGCTATCATAAGAGTACATCTCTTTCTGATTGGCTGACATAAGAGTATATCTCTTCCTGATTGGCTATCATAAGAGTACATCTCTTTCTGATTGGCTGACATAAGAGTATATCTCTTTCTGATTGGCTGTCGTAAAAGTACAACCTGCCGATAGTCCTTCCATGTCGGCAATGAAATGTTAGTTTGTAAATATTAACTGAAAAGCTTATAATTCTACGGTAATAAACAAAATAGTACATTCGTGTCCACGACAGAAGATGTTTACGACACCCGTGCCTACATTATAACATTTCCCTCACTCTCGCTCTCGCTCGGGAAATATGATGATTTTGGCACTCGTGTTGTAAACATTGGTTTTTACCTTAAGTGCATCCATCTTCAAAATTGGTGTAACTAATAAACGGTATATACTGGATGACTTTATTTTCATTTAATAATAATATGAATGTTTTAGTTAGCGTAAATAAGTCTATTAATATTCATAGATTCTCAAAAGCTCTTGTTTTACATAATTATTTTTATAATTATAGAAAATCAGTTTACACGTTTAATCTAAAACCATTTTATACTTCAGTATACAGGCAATGATTTTACAGTTTTAAACTTTTAATATCGGTAGCCTCTTTAGACTTTTAAGCTGTGAGACCGTTTTAAACTTTTAATCTATAAGAATAGTATAATTCGCTTATGTTTATCATGATTATACGCAAATTCTTGTTGTTTTGCATTCCATCGTCACGTGATCCCGATTTTCGCGCCAAACATTTGCAAATATATTCTGAATACAGTGGCTATAGGAGTATCGTGATCTCAAACGAAATGCTACATCATACAACGATGAATGAACGAATGAGACCATCGTGAAAACTAATGACGTCACGCAGAGAACAATGCACAGTTCACGTCAGATCTATTATTAGGCTTCTATGGTTCAACCAATCACAAGTCTCAAAAGTCATCTCTGATACCATAATAGACTAGGGGCGGTATTTATCAAGCGACTTAAGTCAGAAATCGGACTTAAGTCTAAGAAAAAACTTATGTTTCCTTCTGAGGTGTCTTAAACATTCTACAAAAACTTAAGCTTACGTTGTTGTCTTACCTTATTCTATTTAATGAAACTTAAGTCAAAACTTAAGAAAAACGTAAGTTGTTTGATAAATACCGCCCCGGTTCTCCAGTATACCAGAAAGCTTCTGCCTTACAGAAAACCAATCACCATTTTGATGAAAAAAGCGCGATCATGTGGCGAAAAGGTAAAGCGGGTTATAAGCAAATTAATATGCATAGAACCAGAAGAGAAAACAGAGTCCTTGTTTATCTACACAATTGCATACACTTACTATTATATTAAGTACCTGCTCCTAATTAGTTCGAACACTTCTATGGTCACGCTATTGTCTGGAAATATAACTATACATAGAATAAACAAAAATTATATAAATGTAATATAAACAAAGTATATAATTTAGAAGAAGCCGAATTGTACATAGTGATATTTCTTAATTTAAATGCATTATAGCAATAAATAGCTAACCGTTTTACTGTTTTATCGTAGTATTATTAAATAATTCTAAAAGTCTAAACATGCTAGGGTTATTAATATAATATTTCGAAATGCAGCGTAATCTCAAATGGAATTCGTCTTCTAGAAAATTACATAAGGAACATGTCCCGTTTTCCATCGAAATCGCAAAAAAACTAAAATTGTTGTAACTTCAAACATCTAATCAGACATTTTAAACATTTTGAAAAAAGTGGATGAAAAATAAACCGCACAAAAATCCCCACAAAATGTAAAAACTTCAAAACCAAACACCCCCCGCCCCGCTTCACCCCCCCCCACCCCCACAAACATCAAACTATTTTATTTACGCTTCTTTACCACAAATCAATGGTGTAAACACGAAATATTTTGAATACCAGTGACGCCTATCTTTTAACATTGTAAGATTATTTCACAAACAACGAAACATTTTATTATCGTTGAACACCGGCGTTATCTGGGATCTTCCGTATCGAGTGTGTGTTGATTGTCCACGCCCCATGATCACGCCGTCCTATACCTATTATAGCGTTTAAACTTTGCACCTCACAGATCCATAACTCTATATAACTTATCCAGTCTACGTCTAGTCTGTAATTCTGGTCAGCCGCAGTGTCATTTTAAACCCTGCTTTAAAACGCTGCAATTTCTCATAGCGAGCCGTTTTTGTGAAGAGGATAAACCTTCGCATATAACGTACATTGTCTGGAGTGATCAACTCTTAATAATTGGCCCAAACTACGCTTTGGTAGTATATTGTGTGAATATGACTGATATCATCGCATACGTCAAACCATCTGATGGTAGTTGAGTTATTGGTTGACTTAGTCTGTCTCTATTGTATTCATGTATGTAAACTGAAATCTTATACTGACGTGCTCGGTCGGGGAAGGAGCGAGGTATTGCTCAGCGAAACAGCATCCGCTTGAGATTCGATAGGTCGACGGATTGGTCGTGCTTGGTGGACATGTTGGGTTATTTCGCGTTCCAACCAATGATCCACGACTGGTCCATCAAAGAACGTGTTGGGTGCTATCCTGTCTGTGTCTTACATTTTATTACCTACAATATCAAAGCGTTTGTAGTAGTTTAGTATGACCATTGGACTTTTACTTACCGGTACAATAATATAGTACGATACAAATTATTTTAAACAAAAGTATACTGTAACAATTTAGATGACAAGAAATATACAGGCTATACATATATTGATATTGTATGCAATAAGGTATAAGTAAATGCCAATTTCAGTAAATAAAAATGCTCTATTTGCTATAAATATGCTCCAAATAGCATTAGTACAGTGGCATACATCTTAAAAAACTACACCACGCTCGTTGATTGATCGACTACCATGTATCAATATTATTGACAGACTCAATCAGTCACACGAAGACAGTTAGTCGCGAAATTATCCAGTATGAGGTGTATGTGACGGGGAGAACAGTTTGTCTCTGACCCGTTACGAGTTGATTGTTAACACTGAATGAACCGAAACCACTATACAGTATGGAGTTATGAAACAAAATATACTCTAGAGTTAAAGCGCTGACAGCAAATAAAACAAAGAATTTGTTACAACTTCCAACACAATTATTTGCTCAGTATATGCTTTTCAATATCTTTATGACAAAGATTGTTTTCGTTTAGAATCCCTATAGCATACACGTTGTTTTCAATATTTTGTTTATTAAACATTAAAATTGCATAGTTTAGGAGCCCTGGGGCGGTATTTATCAAGCAATTGAGACTTCAGTTCTGAGAAAAAGATAACCCTTAGACATAAGTTTTGGTCGTTTTTGACTTAAGTCTTAAGTTTCCTCCTGAGGTGTCTTCTATAAAAAACATAAGCTTACTTTGTTGTCTTACCGTATTCAATTTAATGAAACTTAAGTCAAAACTTAAGAAAAACTTAAGTTGTTTGATAAATACCGCCCTGGAGGTTATGACAGACAAATGACAAAATATGCATGCACAAGCTACAGCTTCGAAGCAGTCGTATTATTATAATACGCAATTGAAAAAGTATGCAATTATATAAAAACTTAATTATAAAACACTTCAGACTGTATGCATGAACAAGCTGAACTGAAACGGTTATATTTTTGAAACGTTTAAGTTGGAAAAGTGATGTAGACAAGGAGACGCCCTCTCTCCTCGTGTAATTCATTATATACGCAGAAATAATTGCTATGTTGGTTAAAAGCAACACAAACATCACATTTATTATTACTGACTGCGAAACATACTTAATTACTATCTTAAAGATATTTCTGGCTAATAGGGCATTTCCTATTATAAAAATTAACATTTACTTACATCTTATTGCATACAATATCAATATGTGTATATCCTATGTGTTTCTGATCATCCAACTTGTTATTGTAGCTTATTGTGTACTTCTGTCTAAAATAATTTGTATCATACTAAATTATTGTAGACAAAAGTCCAATGACCATATTAAACTACTACAAACGCATTGAATAATTGAATATAAATAATTATATTGATATTGTAAGCAATAAAACGAAAGTAAATGTTAATTTTAGTAATTAGCCCTGAATATTATTACAAACAGTATTAGTTGCGCGCGTACGGGGGTACCCGTCATAAAACTCGGGACATTTTTTAAACTGTATATGAGTACTTATACTTTGGATATGTAACTTTGCAATGCATTGACCTTATTTTACGTGTTATTCTTCCTTTAAACACACTTTCAAAATATGCACCGAATCCTCTGCGAAAACACTGCATTATATAAAAACACACATAAACAAGCTGCACAATATGTCTTGACAACTTATGCATGCATGCAGACATACAGACATTCGTTCCATCTACTGACGTAACTGCCTGTCACACTGTACTACGCTGGCAAGTATAGTTTGAAGCTATTTTCCGGACGGCGGCTCAGCTCCATCACATCACGTCAAAACGTCTCCGCGGCGGTCAACGAAGTTCTCTTACAGAACGGGATTAGGCAGCTCCTGTCAAACTAGCTCGTTCACAATACTAACATGGAACGATGACAATGTCTGCAATGCCAATGCTACGATTTAGAGAAATTCTCAGAGTCGGAAAGCCTCATGGTGGACTCCGATGTCACAAACATCTCGCGGAGGTAACGTGTCTGGCGCCAATTTTCGTTGACCCGTTTGGCACGCGCGGATCTCAAGCATTAAGTTTCCCGCGAGGCATGTAAATTTCCCTGTACAGTTACGTCACTAAACAAATCCAGGTGTTACGTCTGTGCACATCTAATAGATTACTGTGTCCATCAACTGGAAAGGTAAAATATTTCCTGTTCGTGGTAAAAAGACACTTGTGGGAACAAACTGCTGTTATATATTTAAAAAAAAAAAGACAATTAGCTGCCAGTGAGTCACCAGAAGTCCGTAGGAATATAGGTCCAGCACAATGGATAATGCTATAGGAACTACATACGTAGGAATTCTAGTCCAAACCACACTTGTATAAAGCACATCGTTTTATTGCACTTTTTCTTACATTAAATCTAGGACTTGTAGGTAATATGTTGTTTTATTATGGATCAGATTATTTGATTCATTCCGTAAAGATTTATTTTATTATTTAATCCATTTTGTCATGATGCTATAACCGGACTTGCATTTCAGGTGGATTGCGTTCCTTTTATAACGATATGGTTACTATGCCTTAACCACCGGGCAATAGTAGACATACCTGACAGGGAATTAATGTTTGACAACTCACTTTGATTGGCTATTTGGTTCCAGTAGCCTTGCTGAGAATAAACATGATGTCATGACAATTTGGCAAACTTGCATGTTTCGTTTAAAGACGCTGGATACACACATACAATTACATACATAAATACATACATACATACATAATACATGGATGCCGGTGGGGTGGGGGGGGGGATGAGAATGAGAGTTTGAATATGTATTTATCGGCACCTAGGGAGATCTAATATTGTTTTCCTCCTGTAAAAATGGTCACCGTAAACATTACCCTTTAGCTGAGCGGGAGAGATGTGGGTTGGTTCGAACAGCCCAGGAATGCCGACCCCCACCCCTCCCATGAATATATTTCCTTTAACATAATCTTGGGATTCTAATAAACAATAATTATTACGTAACAAATATGTTTGGAAAACAGTAAAAAAATATAATCAACATAGGTTTAGGTTCATTTATATGATTATTTAACTAAGGGCATATTTTGTGAGCATCATAATTGTTTAAGAATCGGTTACGCACCTGACGAGGAATTTCCGCACGTGGTTTCACTAATAGCTAAACGTTATCTAATTACATATTATGTTGTATGTAAACATTAAATCATCAGAAGAAACCATTTGTGCCGTGACGTGTGGTTACGTGTGGTTACGAGACTCCAGTATAGAACTTACAGCTGGGAGATTAGCCGCGTAATAGCCAGTGTATGGTTATCTGTGCCTAGTCATCACAGACCATTAATCACAGCCTTTATTTGCATAGACTGGTACAACACTAATCAATTATGCTCGCAAGATCCTCAGTCTGTCTTGAAAATAGTCTCGATGAACAAGTACTTATGTCAGAATGCAGAGCATATACAGATTGGTGTATATATTATACGAACATAAATTTACTACAAAGTTTGGCTTTGTAGAAAGAAACAATGTTACATAATTTCTTCTCATCAACTTGCACTAAATTAATCAAAATTTGGTTTAAAGATTTTGATCGATCAAATATATGTACTAAAAGATTACTTGTGTAACGCCACCACTGAAGAACATTGATTAATAATTCAGTGCTATTTCATATTCTGACTTTGTAAAAGTGTATGTAAAAGTCCCTTTGCTGTTATTTGGAAAGAGTAGTAGTCAATGTATTTAATCTCAAAGTGTTGACATAACTGTGCGTTTGACACCAAACAGCCTCTGATTATTAATCAATGTGTTCCAGTGGTACCGTATGAGACCATACATAATGTCAATGTGTTTAGCAATCCGCATAATTTTCGGAAAAAGTGGGGTTGGGGTGTGTCGGGTGCTAAAGCCAAGCTCTGATTACTTTTCATGTACAACATCGGTCAGAACCCTCTGGCGAAGAGTTTGTGCCCATGACAGGTGTGTTTGAACAGTTTTCTGATGGAAGCACACCAAACATAACCCAACCCAACCCAATGTTTTATATTACGATTAGAAGGCAAGGAAGGGGGTTAAACACAATCCTAATTTTGTGATAATTGTGAAAAACATGGACATTTATGCACGATCCCATGAACAGACCAACTTTAATGTTTAAAAAATGTTATATCGGTTACATCGTCTGTGTCGGTGATATCTTCCTGACCAGAGGCAATGCTCATGTTTTATTTATGTATTCATGCACCGATCATCAGGATACAGCGGAACTAATACTCTGGTCACCAGTCTAATCGGCTTGAGATGGCCCCAGGTGGACTACTGGCTTGTGTCATTTTCCGCTGTGCGCCCTCGCCAGTCGCTCACTCCGGCAATATTTCCGAGTCATTGATTCACCGACGTGGCAGCCCCCTGCCCAGGCATTCCCCGGGGCACGCAAGGTCAACCCTAACCGATACATTATGAAGTCCTCAAGTCGGATCGATCTTGGCGAAGCGGTAAAATTGTCCATGAGAAATTGCAGCCAGGACGCGTTTGAATCAAAGACATATGCCGCAATGTCTGAACGCGACGGCGGTGTCCATTGTTCGGAAAGGTATAGCTTTTTGAAGTTACTTCAAAGTTAGAAAGTAATTGGGTGGGATGTGTCCATTAACACTACCACAGAGTATTGTCAAATGTTGGCTAATAGCTTTAAAGGACCATACATGGAGTTTTACTCTTTTAACTGGGATTATCACCCTTTCATATTGTAAGCAAACTGAGTATCAGTATTAGTCAAAGTGGGTTGTAGGCAAAACGGCGGAAAATTCACCCTTGCCTCGACAGAAATTCGACAAAAAATGGCGCGGATGTTCAGGAATTGTAACATGGTGCACGAAATTTTAGGAAACAAAAACAAAAAAGTGTAAAGGTTTTGTTAAGAGCATGTGCGTATCACTGCTACACATTCCCGAATCCTTCCATGGTAAGAAAAAACGAAATCAGGTGATATATTGAGGTATAAATAATATAAGTAAAAGTTTTTATTAAATGGACATTCCTGGTTGTACAACTGTACTTCCCAAATGTCAACTGACCAGACTATTTTCATAGTATATGTACGTGATCCTCGTAAGGGGACCCTTTGGTTTATTTCCCATCCTAACCAGGGATCCACCGCTGGTCTATCAAAGACAGTGGTGTGTGCTATCCTGTATGTGGGAACGTGTTGTTCGAAAAAGAGTAGCAGCAGCGTGTTTCCTCTGTGACCATGTGTCGATATAACCATGCGTTTATCATCCAATAACCACTGATGAATAATCAATGTGTTCCAGTGGTGTCGTTGAACAAACAAACTTTATCTTTATCTTGCATAAACAATACACAGTCAGCATGGCATGATACTCATTCCTCTGACTACATTCCACCATGCGAAGTGTCTACTGGTCCGTGAAGAATTCTCATGAGCAGAGCAATTATTATGAAAGTTGCTTGGTAGTGGAAAACAGATTGTTTCATCCCCGCACATGATAGAAATAGTCCATGTGAGAAACCCATGTGGGATTAATAGAATCTCTTACCGTTGAGAGCTATTCCGACCCAATGGAGAACATGTTTTTTTCGTAACATGTTTTTTTCGTAACATGTTTTTTTCCGTGATGGCCGAGGTTTGCAGAGACCTACACAAGATAGTTTTTCACGCGGGTTAATTTGCATTGACTAGGCTTCGTGTATTAGTTCATAGGCTATCTGTCGAAACCGTAAGATGGGAAAAGACAAATGCTGTATTGGCTTATTTTCATATTATTAATATCATCACACTGTTAGCATTTATATAATGAAATGCATGTACAGTATATACACCTCATTATGTTTTATATAGATTATAGTTGTACACATGTAGTTGAAAGAAAACAAAATCAAATTTTTTCATCTATAGTTAATCTTAACATGTTTTACACTAATTTCGCTGTTATTTATCGCGTATTTATTGATACCAAAAAAACCAACAATATTGTCTCTACCCTCGGGGCTCTACATAATATATAATACAATAATAATTATAATGTTGTATTGCGCGAAAGTGTTGAGTTGCACACTGACACTGCACTACTGGTATTCAACGAGGTTATTTATTAATATATTTTACCTTTGATTATCTCAAATGTTCCCATAGCAAATGATGGAGACGCCTTGATACTCCCCCGATTTTTGCTTTTTCATTTTCTCATTTTTTAAAATCATTTTATGTTATAAGTAGCGTGACGTCGTGTTAATTATTCCATTGTGACGTCACATATCATATTAACATAAATTCTACACTGTACTAGACGTACTTTTATGAATCGATGCAGGGACAAATTGGACTAAATATAACTATGTAGATGTGTGTATTTACATAGTTTTGACTTACTATTATCCCTGGATTTGCACAAAAATAATGTAAGCCCCCTATTTATAGTTCGCGAAGTGGCGAGAACTACAAATAAAATAGAGGGCTTACAGAACAACCTTCAATGATGAAGGAACGACAAGAAGAAGAATGTCTACTCTACATATGACGGCATTTGCATTAACTCTAGATAAGTATTGTTTAAATTTTCTAAATATGTGTATCATATATTTAAAATATGAAAAGAAAGATGATTATTAATGTCATGTATTTTATTGTTAGAACAGTTATGTAAATATGTAGCTGTTATGTAAATATGAATGTTATTTATTTGTATCAAAGGTCAAATGACCTCAAAGTACAAATGAAACTGTGCCTGTCCGTCCGCCCGTCCGTCTGTCTGTCCATCCGTCCGTTCTTTCGTCTGTCAGTCTTGGAATTTGTATACGTAACACAACTGGGTTTTCAGGTTATAGAATGGTAACGGTTTTGCTGATCATGTCGTCTACACGTCGTTGTCAAGTGATGGCCAGATTACGATCTCTGTCTATGGCTTTGACACGCGGCAATCACGTCAGCTGGATGGCGATGGGGAGGCAGGTTTTGTGAGTTACAACCTTGAAATTAGGTTTTCAGGCGAAATTAATAGACTCGTTCGTTATCGCTACTTTTTATCAGCAAATTTCAAGAGACCAATATTCTCGCGACGGCCCCCGAATTCTTTGAATCCCAATTATGTATACTTGAAACCAATTACTAATTCTGGAGGCGTTTACGTCGCCTGTCTTTTCAAGTCGGTAATTTTCCAGTTGGGAAACTTGAATTTAATCTTTATGAAATCAAACTAATAAGGCGCACCAATGCGGACGGATCGTGGCTGATCGTGGCTGGGGGTCGGCGCCGCCTGTCAACCGATCAGATGGGTGGACGTAAGTCGCGAGGGTATTCACCAGGCCGGGTACATGTACAAAGGGATTATGAGATCAGTAGATATTTTTCGCCAAATTAGGGCTTGATATGTCTTAAACTGTGTCTCGTGTGATGCCGGAGGTATAGGATCTGCAGGTTGTGAGGTGAATCTTATTAGCAGAACTTTGACCTCTCGTGTGTGACATTACGGGATCGATCCTACATGGCGACTATATTGATTGTACCCCACTCCAATCATTCACGATTTTACCAGATGGAACAATGTAAAAATTGATAAGATTTTTTCTTGAATATCTTTTGTAGAGAATCATGTACGTATACCAAATATTTAATACAAACATAAGTAACATCTTGTCCAACATCCAGGGGTGGATTAGGAAAATAGTTTATGATGGGGTTGTTCATTACATTGCAATTAATTTTCCTCTGTACAGTTGTTGTTATTATCTCCCCTTTTTTACCCCTGGCTTTTGTTTTAATTTATGAAAATAGTTTTAATATTTTAAAATGCTTTGTCTCTCATAACTATATATTAAAATAATTCTACTAATGTTATTATTGTTCTATTTTTACTTGTACACAAGGTGACACATTATTAAAGAATTTGTCTGTTTATATACGTTACTTTCGATGTGTGTTTTCAGTCAACTTACGTAGTTAGTCACTGGCTCATTGTTTATTTGTATTTTTATTGCATGTTTTGTATTGCTGTAAGAGTTGTGTAATGCTTCAGGCCAAATTTTTTGTTAGTAGCAATAGCTCTGATTCTGTCTGGTTTAGAAAGATGCTTTTGAATTCGACAACGAACTTCTCAATCTTCACAAACTATATATATAGTTTTCAGGTTGAGCCGCTCATGAATATATTAATTCAAAATGTTGTAATGACCGTTTGATCGGGTATAATAATGATTTGTTTTCGACAAAAACACATGACTATATTCTGGAGACATTTCCTGTTGTTCGATATTTGTTTCGTATTAAACTTGGTCTAAAATAGTGTCTGGATTCGACTGAGAAAATGCTTAAGGAAATAGACTTTGATATATGACTGTTTTTATTAAATACATTATTTATATGATTTTCCCTCTCCTTGAGACAATAAAATATTTGGACAGTGAACAATATTATATAAGACGTGTTTTTTTCGTATTCTAGCATTGTACAAACTTTCGATCAATTTCGTGAAAATAAAGGACTTCAAGACACATAGTGCCATCAATGTCATCACTATTTTAACAATGATAATTCGTTACCAAGAGAATCATATTAAAATATGACAAGACACATTCACAACAAGACTTCACTTCACAGTTCGTGATTGGATAAATCCCATGTCCAGCCGACCGGGCTAGCAGATTTGCTTCTGAGCTAATGTAATGATTTAGCATGTGCAGGTAGCCCTGTGCACTACTAAATAAATATACCAATAAAGTGTTTATGATACCATTTTATCTACTTATATGTTTTACTAACTTTGAAGAAGTGTGAATATTTGATAATCTTTGTTACTCTTTTGGATTTACCTGAATGTGGTGCTGGGCTACCCGAATATTGACATATGGTAGGACAATGGACTACTATTAAAACGTCATTTTCCCCCCAACCTTGGGTACGACAATAGTACCTGACATTCGATGACGGACCGTATCCAAGACGGTGGTGTATACACCGTCAGTGGACAAGGCACCTAAAACTAATGCAGTCAGTCAGTGAAGGTTTTACTAAGGATGCCCTTGTCCACGGTTCAGGCACCCCTCCCCATGGGCACGGTGCGCCATCAAATGTCGGGACCCAATGTCGAGGCTGTACCCACGGGGAGAGCCGTCAGTCAGTCAGTCAGCCAGCCCGGGAGTTATGAACACACATGTAAGAATATGACTCATTGTTAGAGGAATACACGTGCTAATTGACCACACTGCACTAATCCCTTACTTCCTCTACTTCACGATGAACATCCCCGCGCTCTGTATACCAGACTTCTCTAAAAGCACGTGTTTTCCTCCCCACTGAGGCGATCCGCATAACTCATCCTCAGTCAACACTTGCCACGAAATGTGCTCCCAAACACCAGCCATATTTGATACAAATGTTAGAGGTATTTAAATAGCTGGCAGATACCGGAAAGCATCAATTCATCATGAATCTTGAATTGATTGCCTTTGGAAAATTCTCCTCACTCGACTGTAGCAGCTAGCTGCAACCACCATCTAGCCATGACCAGATTTAGACTGTTATAAGGACGATGACATCGTTTTAAGTTAATCATGTTCAAGAGAAGACATCTGTTGAAAATTAATGTTTTCTATCACAAGGTCATTTAAAAATGTTCTTCAGAAACCTAATTCTTGAGAGTATGTATGTGTTAGTTCGTTTATTTTTTCGCAATGTTTCGTTTATTTATTTATTGTTTATTTATTTAATTTATTATATTTTTGTTTGTGTACTAAGCAGCTACCTGCGTTATGAGGCAAATTTTCTACTCTGGTGGCTACAGAAAAAAGGTTTCATTATAGAGTGATCATTTCATCAGCATCATTACCCAAAACATACCCTATCATTGTACATAATATATAACATACGCATTACTATTTATTTATTTATTTAATATATTTGTTTTATTAATTAATTAATTAATTAATTAATTTATCTACAGTATATCATTCATTCATTCATTCATTTAATTATATATTTATATCTTTATTTATTTATTTATTTATTTATTTATTTATTTATTTATTTATTTATTTATTTATTTATTTATTTATTTATTTATTTACTTATTTATTTATTTATTTATTTATTTATTTATTTATTTATTTATTTATTTATTTATGTATTTATTTATTTATCTATTTATCTATTTATTTATTTATCTATCTATTTATCTAGTTATTTATTTATCTATTAATCTATCTATCTATTTATTTATATATTTATTTATTTATTTATCTATCTATTTATTTATTTATCTATCTATTTATCTATTTATTTATTTATCTATTTATTTATAATATTCTATGGCAGTGAAAATGGTTCCCCAATCTGTCCACTGCCTATATTCTGGGGATAATAAATCGCTTTGAAATTAATTTTTTTCTTAAAAACTAGTTTTGTACGTTGGATAATGAGCGATTTTAAGTATGAACATGGTTACTGAGTATTGCAAATTGAATACAGCACAGCATGTGTGGCAAATGTTATTTTATTATCTACACCTGCATGAAGATAAATGATGCCATGCTATGCTGGAGTTTCGAACCAAGTGCCAGGGTTTGGTTGAGGGAAGTACACGTATATGTTTTCAGTTATCCCCATGTCAGGTTGTGTGACGGTTCTAAACTGACTGATATCTCGGGTTTCGTATATTACTCTTATAATGACCTACACCCTGAGCTATTACACACATGCAGTTCCCGTAGCGGGCGATTCCATGGTATTTGTTTCATCCGGAACGATTTTTTTCTTTCTTTTTGTTATGTAAATAAATGCAATATCAAATTTAATTAATTTTTTTTGTACTGCAAATTGAAATTCCTAAAAGTTTAAATTATCTGACAACATAGTGTTTTGTCTTAACTAACCAAAATGATGAAAACCAAAAATTCGTTGCGGACTGAATAAATACCACGGAATCGCCCTAGACTGGTATATGGAAGTTCATGACCTGTGTAAAGCACATATACACTAATCGAAAAGAGGAGTTTTAAAGGCAGTCTTTTAAAATTTTAATTCCAGATTTATTTACGAAAATATTGCTTGGTAGGAGATACATTTTACAAGAAATGAAATCCAGTTATATGAGTAAACGTAATGGGACAATGCCTAGTTTTTAGACAAATGTCACCGTGATGGCACATCTAATGCTATTTGTAACATTCATGGAACATTCTTTATCATTAAAATTAGCATTTACTATCATACTATTGCTTATACATGTAGTATCAATATATGAATGTATATCCAATGCGTTTGAAGTAGCTTAATATTATAGTCGTTTGCTTGTAATAATTTAGCATGGTACAAATTATTTTAGACAAAAGTAAGCATTAAGCTAACTATAACAATTTGGATGAACATAAGCATATTAAGATACACAGATATTGATATTTTTTTGTAAGCAATAAGATGTAAATACATGCAGATGTAATTAATTAAAAAAAGCTCTGTTAGGCATAAGCATGCAAACAAATAGCATTAAATGCGCATTCGTCTTAATACTGGAGTTATGCCCTTAATGGGGTCCTTGGAATTTTATCTACAATAATTTGGCACGAGACGAATAATTTTAGGCAAAACTACACATTAAATTATTATACTCATTTGGATAACCATAAACACGTTGGATATATGCAATGAGATATAAGAAAATGTTAATATAAAAATGCTCTATTTATAGCCAGAAATATGTTACAAATATAGCTCCTTCTGGAATTGTCCATACATATTTAACGAATTATCTTACTTTGAAGAGACGCTCCATCTCAATGTGACCATTGTCAACAAACAAATGTATTTCTTATGTTTGTATCATTTTATTCATCATTATAGACCACTTTGACATCGATAGTCAATGTTTATTTGTACATTGAAGTGTCGTAAAACAGTTTATTATCCATATAGTTAAGCATAAACGAGTTCGTAAATTCCATACGAAACACACGTGTAATAAAGATATGTTTATTACACACTTGTGACGTC